>VMOF01000035.1:51985795-52017281 GCA_011764245.1 Trialeurodes vaporariorum
GAGATGTGAGAATTTGGGTAGCTTTTTAGAGGTGCTCCAAAAAACAGTTTTCGCGAGGGTTTGGAAAAACTCTTCATACGGGTGGGGAAATGACCAATAAAAAATTTTGAGCTTATGTATAACAAACTAGAGAGTACGAAAAAATCCAAACCCTGGCCTTGAAATTTTTTAGCTCTTTTAGTTCAAAAGTTATGACGATTTTAAATTTTTAATTTTTTCGCATTTTCGAGGGGAATGATCCAGCGCCCCGGGTCGCCGGTTTTTTTGGGGGGCCTGGGGGGGGGGCTGACATTCCAAAGGGTTGGTGCAGATGTACCAGGTAATTTTATGGTAATAGTAAGACCTTTCGTTCACGTTTTCAAGCAGTTTTATTAAAATCGAAAGCAAAATCCAGGTCCGATGAGGTTTTTTCCCATTATCCATAAGAGGGGAAACACTGTGCGCCGCGCCGTCGCGTCGATAGTGATACCGCGCTAAATTTCATATTGTATTGTGTATTTGGGGTTAAATTTTCTTTTTTCATGATATCGGCGTAGTTCCTTCAATCAATGAATTTTACATGCTTTTCAAACCATCTGCATCACATTAAAGCAAGAAAAAGGGAAAAACAAGCAGATATTTCTGACACTACAGTGTCAGAGAAGGCGCCCCTTGACAAATTTGGTCCCTCATAAATCAAATTCCTTTCCCATCATCTCAAAAATATCTGTCCACAAAAACCCGGGGTCCAAAAAAGGGGTGCGGCGAGGGGGTGGGGGTTAGGACCACTACGTGCGATCTGGGGACAAAACCCTTCGAATATTCCACCATCTCAAAAAAAAACGTCCAGCAAAAGATTAGGTACGAACCTGTGTGAGAGGGGGGGGGGGGGGGGGTAGAACCACTACGGAAAATCTTAGAGCAACCCCTCCGAATTTTCCACCATCTCAAAAAAAAAATTGTACAGAAAAATTCAAGTTCGAACCTGAAAGCGGTGAGGGGGGGGGGGGGGGGGGCGGTGGGACCACTCCGGACAATCATAGAACAATTCCTTCGAATTTCCCACTGCACATCACTAAACGCACGTAATAAAAAATCAAATACTCATAAAACAATTTTGAACCCCCCTTAGAAAAAAGGTAGTAAACAAAAAGTATGTCCCGCAAAATAGGGAAATGAAAAAGTGATCAGTAGTAAAAGAAATCGGACCGTGCCGAGTCATTGGTTATTATCCAGCCAGTCAGCCTCAACGCTCTTAACAGATTAGATCAGCCCCAAAGATGCTCATGAACCGGAAATGTTTCTCGCAGTTTCTTGAAAGTAATTTTGGGAGTCCACTAAAGGCATTATTTCCATGCAAGAATTGGTCTGCAGGTTAACTGGCAGTGACGGCTCTATAAATTTGGCAACACTGTTTTTGCTCTATTGATTTTATATGTAAAATGATCGTTTTTTGGGTAGGCGACTGGCCTCGCCAAGAATCGATTTTTTTTCATGATGTGTAAAGTAGAGAAAAACAATGTTGCCATTTCCATTAGCGGGCACCGTTCTTTGGTTGCCCGGAAAAAAATTTGAACGTGAAGTGTGATGCCAAGTAAAACAAAGAACGCCATGGCAAAACGTAAGAAAAGATGAAGAAGTTACAGTGAGTCAAAAGACATCTCTCCTAAATGTCCCCATGACGTCCCACGACTGGTGACAGGCATTCGATCCGCGCCAATGGCCGAAATACGTAAATAAAATCTCGAAATGATAAAAAAAAAACTGTAGGGAATACCCTACGAAACTTTCTCACACCTTTTTTATCTGAGGAAGACCCCCAGCCCCCCCTCCCCCCACCACTAAAGAATTCTGGAGGAGCCCCCCAAACCCCCCTAAAGAATTCGGGGGGAGACCCCCCCCCCCAAATTTCAAATTTTTCACCTCCGGACATAACTCTGCCTTAAATCCGAAGAGTTTGCAATTTTGTAGAGAAGCTGTAGGATAGTTGCCTATTTTGTTTTTGAAGGCTAATTGAGAGCCTTAATCTGATGTTGCTTATAACAGGGTCTAGAGTAATTCCAGATTCCAATAAGTTTTTTCTTTGAGCTGCATTCATTATATTTGCTTTTTGTTCTATTTTTGGGGAGTTTCTTTTTCCCTTAGTTTTCATACCTACAGGTCGAAATGTACTGATTCTTGCATTTCCTCCTTTGAGTACTATTTTTGGGTTTTCTTCTTTAAAACTGTGGATCTTCAAAATAATTTTTTTTTTAATAGATTAACCCCCTCCAGTGGCGTCGCGTGCAATTTGGCAACAATGTATTCTATCCTTTTAAAACTCATGTAAAATATCGAATTCGGGGGGTGCACAGTGCACAAGGAAAATTCGATATATTTAAGGGGTTTAAATGGAGCAGTTGCATTGTTGCCAGATGGCACGCGACGCCACTCCCCCCCTCCAAAGATGTACTTAAGAAATCGTAGATTGCGCAAAAAAAAATTTCAACAAATTCATTCAGCCATTTTTGTTTGACTTCTCTTTAAAAAATTAAATTTCCTTGAATATTCTTTTTTTTGGGTGTGATGAAACCTATATTGCTTTTAAACAGCTTTAGACTTAAAGGTTGTAATTGTAGTAATACTTTGGAAAAGAAATTTCTGCCTAGGCTGGTTGCAAACGTTTTGATGCAATTTTCATCGAACTTAATTGAGTCATACTTGAATTACTTATTCCAATCATTATGTTTGTCTTCATATTTGCTTACAATTATAGTTTCAAAAGATTTTTGCTCGATTGTCCCTATATTGCCCCTCAAAACGGTCTTAAGGTTTTTATGGGACTGTACCAGAAAAATATTTTAGTGCACACAGTGCAGTGTTTAGTGTATTTTTTTAACAATTATTTTTTTAAAAAATTTTGTCAAAAACCATCCCCTTAATGTTAACTCAAGTTTAAAAATTTAATTTCCCCACTTTCATTTTTTTTTTTTTTGGACAAAAACCCCCTTTTTTATTTTTTTTAAATCTCTTAAGGGTTGTATATTGTAACTGTAAGGGCTACTTTCTTTTGTAAACCAATTGTAGATTTTATTTGCCAGATTTTTTCAAAATTCATTGGACCAAACGGAATTATCCGAAAAAAAAGATTATGTTTTTTTGCTTATATACCCATATTTTTTCTCAATCGCACCTATATTGCCTCTTGAAAAGGTCTAATCGGTTGTTTATGGTGATCAAGAGAGGAAAGTATGTTAGACTTTGATAGTAGATTGTGTGTAAAAATTTCATGAAAATTCATCCAGCCATTATTGATTGATTCCAAATTTTAAGATTACTTAATTTTTCACGAAATTTCCCCTTTTTTTCTGAGCGCCCTATTTTGATTTTTTAGACGGTTTTGAGGGTTGAATATTGTAATAGATAGTTTATTTTTAGTAGGCTGAATGTAATTTTTTTTGCTAACTTTCATCCAAATTGATTGAACCAAAACCCGAACCATCCCAAATAATAGGATTTTTATTTTTATTTGCTCATATTCCCAAATTTTTTTCTCAATCGCACCTATATTACCTCTTAAATGGTTTTATTGGTTGTTTTTTGGGGACACAGAGAGGGAAAAAATTTAAGTTTATTGAAAGATAGTGTGTACAAAATTTTTTCAAAAATTTATGGAGCCATTATTGATTGACTCCAAGTTTTAAGATTGATTTCTCACGATAATTCATTTTTTGGCTCGAGCGCGTTTATTTTGATTTTTAATCAGTTTTGAGGAATGAATATAGGAACTGTAAGTGGTTTTTTCTATAGTAGGCTGAAAAAAGATTTTTTTTTGCTAACTTTCATCAAAATTTATTGAGCCAAATTGAATTATTCCATTTTTTTTCATTTTTATCCATTTTACCATTGATTTTAATGAAAATATTTTTTCCCCATAACTACCCTAAAAGTCAACATTTCAAAAAAAAAAAAAAAGCCTCGGGAATCTAAAAAGCAACAACTGTGCAAAATCTGGGTGCATAAGGATCAATGGTTCAATAGTTATGCCTAGGTACGGAGTGACGGACAAACGGACTGACGGGCTGACGGACAGACGCCACAGAATTTTTTTACCTAAATCTCTCTAAGTCAAAAGGGTTAAGAAATACGAAAATATGATGGGAAAGGGTTTCTTATGGATGGTATTAGACATGATGAGAGGCCATTACTTTGACTAAATCATGATTGACTTTGTTGTGAAGGCCAACTACGTAACAAAATACCTTGAAAATCTCTGCGCCATCAAAAAATTGACTCGCTAACACAATTTTCGAAAGAAATGGATCGCTGACTCATATTTCAGCATAAAAGACGCTAACTTACTTTTAACCAAATTGTGAGGCGCAAACTCAATTTACTACAAAAATTTAAATGCGAAACTTTTAGGCATGACTGATCAACCTCAAAACACCTAATCAGTCTCTAATTCTGATCATTAGCGTTAAAAATATTTAAATATTAAAAGTGAACACTGAACAGTCATCAGTTCAACCAAAGATAAATAAGAATTCTGAGCATTGAGATAGTGAAAGTCTTGCTGCTTGGACTCTCCGTTTTGCGTTTGACCAAACGCTATAATTAATTATAATAATTACATTTACATGAAAAAAAACAATCACTCAGAACGGCAAATGATTGGTTCACTTGATCACCTAGAATAAATACCGGGACAATTTGAAATCATCACTAATCAGAAAGTGAGGTTAGTAAAAATTTTTGAAGTAGAATAACTTTAAGAAAACGTGAATCAATGAACATCTAATTACTTCCAACACACTCGAAATTCAGTCGTGATTGGGAAAACATTAACTTTTCAAATGAAATTGGCATTAAAAAAAAACAGGAAACAACCTAAAAATCACGACATCAAAAAAGCTCATTTTGCCATTTGACCACAAGGGGGCGTAGTATACTCTATTGAGTAGCAGACCGATTTCAATAGGCGCACGTAGTACCTACGGTGCGCCTAAAACAACTGCTGCACCACACACTCGGCCCGCCTTGGGTGAAGAGTGGAAAACACGGTAAAAAATTGCACGTAATTTTACTTTCAAATTCATATTGTTCTGTTAATTTTTCTATGAAGTGATATGTATGACCCATCAATATCTTCGTTATATCCTCAACAAAATATAATTTGAATTCCTCGCAGGTAAGGAGCGATGGTTTTCTTGGAATTTAACTTAAAATGAGGCAAATTCGAAAACTCCGTGTGAAATTTCTATAAAATCTATTTCACATTCATAGGGCCCAGGCTTTCGCCAGCCATTCAGAGGCCGTACAATAGAAAGTGACATTCAACAGTAATTCGACTATGCCACGCTCTCCTACCGTTTTGTTGGGACCAGTGGCGCACCGAAGGCGGTGGTTTTAGGGTAACCCCCCCCCCCCCCCCCCCTCCAAGCATCAAGATTTTGCTCTAAAAAAGGTCATCTTTGGCCAAAATTGCTTTCACCCCCCCCCCCCCCCCCAGGCTTCAGAAAATGGAAAATTTGCGGTAAAACCCCCACCAAACTAAAGATCTCGGTGCGCCACTGGTTGGGACTCTCGTTCACTCTTTGGATAGGATAAAGTTTATGGCAGGCAGTGTAGCGTCGCGTGCAATCAGGCAACTGTCTGTTTGATGAAACCCACGCATAATAATATCAATTCGAGGAAGTGCACTGTGAACAGTGGCGGCTCGTGCAATGTGGCAACAACGTAATCCCTCCATTTAAAGCTATGTTAAAAAAACGATCTTCTGGAGGTGCACTGCACCCCCAAGTTATCGATAGTTTTGCATAGGTTTAAATGGCAAAAAAGCATAGTTGCCAAATTGCACGAGCCGCCACTGACTGTGAACCTTCGAGTTTTCGACCTTTTCCACTACAAAAGGTGCAAGCAGTTAAAAAAGTCGTCCAATTATTATAGTCCATTCGACGATTGGTCCAAAATGCCCAATAGTTAACGTCCATCGCATTTTTAAGAAAAAAAAAAAAAAAGTTGGACCCAATGAGGCGCTGTTGCACACTTTTGCTAAAAGCGCCTTAATTGTCGCTTCTGTCGTAAAAACCGCCAAAGATATATATGGTACCACTAAAAACTTTCAGAATCCACTCCTAAAGAGGTTGTTCCAGCTCCCATAAGGAATGGGCTATCGGCAAAAAAATTTCATATTTTCAGAGTCGATAGAACTCGTCAAGACGCGTTCAACGATGGCCAGTTTTTTAATTTTGGTCAACTAGTAAGGGGGGGAGGGGGGTCCAAAGTCAAAACCTTCAAAGTCCCATAACTTTCGCCCAAATCAATATTTTGACTTGTACTTTGCGCCAAAAGATTTGTCTTAAAAAGAACTTTCGATTGATGTGTATGAAAATTAAATTATACAAATTTTAAACCAATTTTTTTCAATTTTTACAATTTTTCCAACTTGAAATTTTTGGTTTTTTGAGCCTGAAAAATACGCGCAACGGGTTGAGGAGAATAAAAAACTATGGGAATAAAAGTCAAAGCTATGCTCTTTTGAATGGCACAAACCGCGATCCGGGGAAATGCTCCGTTCAAAAGTTATAAGCGCTTAAAGTTGCGCACCTCCGAAATCACGGTGCGTTCAGTGCGTGTTTTCAATGGCGCGTACCGATCTCCGGTGAGCGAGGGTGACGCGCGCCATTGAAAACATGCACTGAACGCACCGTGATTTCGGAGGTGCGCAACTTTAAGCGCTTATAACTTTTGAACGGAGCATTTCCCCGGATCGCGGATTGTGCCATTCAAAAGAGCATAGCTTTGACTTTTATTCCCATAGTTTTTTATTCTCCTCAACCCGTTGCGCGTATTTTTCAGGCTCAAAAAACCAAAAATTTCAAGTTGGAAAAATTGTAAAAATTGAAAAAAATTGGTTTAAAATTTGTATAATTTAATTTTCATACACATCAATCGAAAGTTCTTTTTAAGACAAATCTTTTGGCGCAAAGTACAAGTCAAAATATTGATTTGGGCGAAAGTTATGGGACTTTGAAGGTTTTGACTTTGGACCCCCCTCCCCCCCTTACTAGTTGACCAAAATTAAAAAACTGGCCATCGTTGAACGCGTCTTGACGAGTTCTATCGACTCTGAAAATATGAAATTTTTTTGCCGATAGCCCATTCCTTATGGGAGCTGGAACAACCTCTTAAGAAACACTTTTATTTGCGCGAGCGTAATGGTGGCTGAGGACGGTAATTATGGGAGATTTCCCATCTTAATCCTCGTCACTCCCTCTACGTCGACAAGGATGATTCACAGAGTAATTAGTCACCAGAGTAGTAATCCACACACTGGCGCAACCAGGATATCTTCCATCTTTCTCATTTCCCATTTGAATGTATGAGTAGGAACAGGACAGAAGGAGGGGGTTTTATCCCCTTGTCCATCCTTGTCTAACATACGTTTCAAAAGAGAGAGATTACGAAACTCTCGGTGCGCTACTGAATCCACATCTGATGAATGGTACCGTGACTTCTGGTGACACCGGTGTCAAAAGAAAAGTCGTCTCTTATCATGGGCGCACCCAGGGGGGGGGGGGGCAAGGGGGTCAAGCCCCCCCCCCCCATTGGAAGAAAAAAAAAGGAGGAAAGGAAAGGAAAAAAGGAGAAAAGGAAAGGAAAAAATGAGGAAAAGAGAAAGAGAGAAGAGGAAAAGAGGAGAGGAGAGAAAAAGAAAAGATGGGAAAGGAAATGAGTTCAAAAAAGTATCAATGTCATGAAAGATATTTTTCCTTGGAGGAACACATCTTTCCCTACAGCTATGTCCTTAATTGTTAATTTTGCTCGATCTTCTTCTGAAATCTTATACATTTCCTGAAGACTCCGCCTTTCTATCAGCATGATGAAGATTTTTCCGATTTTTAAGATATTTCAGCGTAGTCTCGGAAAAACTCATTTGTCTCGAGAGTTATAATTCAATATAGTTTCTGAATAGATTTAGCCTAATTTTGCGTCTAAGAAGAGCTAAATTTTCAAAATTTTCCGGGGGAGGACCCCCAGACCCCCCATATGATATGACAACTTGGCCCCCCCATACAGAAATCCTGGGTGCGCCCATGTCTCTTATTCAGTGGTGGATCCAGCCCTCACGAACGGAGGGGGCGAACATGGGATTTTTGCCCCTCAGTGACCCCCTTTTTCTTTTTACTTTCTCACTCTAATGAAATTAGAAAAATTGAGAAAGTATTGCAATGGCGCAGAGATTTTGATGCATTTTGTTTCGATACTAGACCCGCTGCGACTAAGTCAATCATGATAATTATAAAATAATTGGCTCTTATCATGCCTAATACTATCCTAAAGAACATCCATCCATGACATTTCAGTATTTCTTAACCATATGTGGCAGTGGCGGCTCGTGACTGGAAAATTAGGTGTAGTTGTGGGGGTCCAACTAAATTTTCGAAAATTTGACCTGCCTCAGATTTAATTTTAAGCTAGTTTTAACTATTTCGTGACACGAAAGTTCTCCTGCGACGATAGTAATATCAACCCCCCCCCCCCCTTAATAATTTAAAAAAAAGGAAAACAATTAAAAACGTAAGTAAATTTCCGAGCAAAACCTGCAATAAAAACATCTTTTTTTAAGCCTTAAAGACCAACATTTATTTAAAAATCAAAATAAAAAATTGAAAAACATGAAAACGTTAAGAGACTTTGTTTTTACAAGAGTTTTAATAAGTTCAATAAGTTCTCCGAAATCCCAATCATTTTTAATCAAGAGCGACCATTATCTTTGAAAATTTGAAAAGAAAAAGAAAAAAAACCTTGAAAAAGTAGGTGTAGTGCCACTACACTAACTACACCTGACGAGCCGCCACTGATATGTGGTAGGGAGGAGTAAATGCACCAAATTTCTGTGGCGTCTGTCTGTCTGTAGTCATGAACGTGAAACCCAGCAAAACTTTTGAACTACTGATCCATATGCACCCAAACTTTGCAGAGATGTTGCTTTTAACATTCCCCAGAGGGACTTTTTTGTTTTTTTTAAATTTTAATTTTTAGGTTAGTTATGGATGAAAAAAGGTTTTCATTAAAATCAATGGGGAAATCGTTCAAAAAAGAGAAAAATTTAAATATTCTAAAGGGGGGTCTGGGGGTCTCCCCCAGAATACTAAAGGGGGTCTGGGAGCCCCCCAGAATTCTTAAGGGGGATCTGGGGGGCCCCCAGTTAAAAATGGAGGGAGAAAGTGTTCGTAGGGTGTTCCCTACAGTTTATTTCACTCTTGCTTTCCCCTTCCTCCCCCCTATTTTCGCACTTTTTAGGCCGAACGGGGAGGGAGGCGGTCGCCCCCTTCGCCACTCCCCTGTATCCGCAAATGCTCTCAGTGGTCACTTCTTGATGAAGTTACAGTATTATTAAATGGGTCGAATGTCCCCTCATTCTACTGCCCTATACGCCACCATTAGGCTGGCGCAAATAAAAGCGTTTATCGAGTTTAGAAGTGGATTTTGGACATTTTTAGTGCTGCCATCGTAAATTTCGAAGGTTTTTTCATCAGAATCGAGTATATTAAATCGCTTACAGCAAAAGTGTGCAACAGCCTCAGTGAAAGAAAGTCATCATGGGTGGGCAAAGCCAGCAATTTGGCAACTGTGGATTCTTCCCATTTGAATGTATGAGAAACGATCGATTCTTGAGGGGGCTATGGCCCAATTTCTAATCGATTGTTTCTCATACATTCAAGTGGGGATGATCCACAGTTGCCAAATTGCTGGCTGCGCCCATGAAAGTCGTTGGACAAACGTCCCTGAATCTGATACGAAGTGGAAATGCAAAATAGAAAAATGTCAACCAGTAAAACAAAACAAAATGTTTTCATCGGAGAAGAATAAAGTCGAAAAGTATCGATCTATGAAAAATAAATATATGAAAAATATTTAGTAAATAAGAGTATATAAAAAGAGGATGTATTAGAAATGAAGAAAGGGATGTCTGGGCCCCGGAGGCTTACTCCGTTCTTACACAACAAACTATATAACTAATACATATTTTTCGAATCATCGCTTTCTCTATTGTGAATGCATGCCAACCAAGTTTTATATCAATAATCTTGACAATAGAGGTCAAGAGAGAGTCAATAAGGCATCTTAAATTCTTTGCCGCGTTTTAGCACGAAACAAAACGCGTTTACTCCACTGCAGTACTTACACCTTTGATCTACGGCTGATAAATAATAACACATAGGAAAAAGTGACACATTTTAGACGATGTACTGCATTATTCAATTCAAATCATTCATCTTAGACGATGTGTGACAGTATTCAGAAATACATTATTTTCTCATTTAATGTCATTCACATCGAGCAGGACATTTGTACTTTCAACACAATAAGCACTCGGACAAATAACGGTAAAGATAATGGTGGAATAATGAATAAACAGAGTAAACACTGGCGCACTAAAGATATTATGAAATGGAGTGAGGGGTTGCATGCCTTCAAATCCTTCAATAGACAGCATATGCAATTAAAAGACTGCTGATTAGGAATGGTTGCTTGACAAAACATACACGGAGAAAAATACTGGTAGAATTGACCATCTGCATAGCTGATTTTGGAGTCTGATATCAAGTATGACAAATTTTACCAGATCATGGTAAAATGTACCAACATGCTACCTTAATTTACCACAAGGTACGTTACATTTAACATATGATGGTGAAATTTATCATACTTTCTAGCAGACGCCAAAATTAGCTGTGCAGATGGTAAATTCAACCAGTCTTTTTTTCCCCGTGTAGTATGGCAGACAGAGCCGCTAGGATTTACGAGACGGACCGGGGACCCCCATAAAAAAGGGGGTTCGGGCTTACGAGAGATTTAGCTCAAGCATTTTAAATAGCCACCCTCCCCCATGCTTTTGGCCTCTCATCACGAGTATGCTTTTTTTTCGTTCCTTTCTCCATCTCTCCTACCAGAACTTTCGCTCGGAAAAACCCTATAATTTGCTGTTGGGAGACTATATTTAATTATTAGCACTGTGTTGTCTCTGCAAGAAATTCTTTCTCAACAGTGTGGGGTAGAAGTAAAGAGTAAACCCCTTTCGATTTTTTTTTTTTTTTTTTTTTTTTTTTTTTGATATGGCAACTTCGATAGATCCTTGAGTCAGGGGCATTTGAAACACCCCCTCCCAATCTAGACGACCCTTCTTAACCCTTTCAGACCTGAAATTATTTTTGTTTAGAAACGGATTTTTGACCAACATGCTTGATCTTAGCGCTGTCTCCTCATCTATATTAATGCGCTTATTGTATTTTTATGTTTTCCGCAAAACTATATGTTATGCCAATGTCCATTGGAATTTACTCCAGGTCTGAAAGGGTTAAACTTTACCATACCTTTTGTTAATTGATCTCTCATTGGCAGTAAAAGCTGCCCCAAAACGCTAACATTTTTAAATTAATAGATACCCATCGCCTTCAATTACTGAGATAGGCAAAACGAACACCGCGAAGTACGAATATTTAACTACATACAGCAGTGGCGTCGTATGCAATTTGGCAACAATGTATTCTATCCATTTAAACTAATGTAAAAGATCGAATTCAGAGGTGCACAGTGCACAAGGAAAATTCGATATATTTAATGAGTTTAAATGGAGCCATTGCATTGTTGCCAGATGGCACGCGACGCCACTGACATACACTAAAGAGCCAGTTATAGTTTCCCTTTTTTCATGAAACCCGAGCCTGGTTGTTAAAGGGTTAATCATAAAATACATGATATGTAATAGACATGACAGGGTTTAATTTTACTTGACGACTTACCCTTCGCAATAGTTAAAGACTCCCTCGTCATCTTTGAAAGAGTACAAGGACGCCGCTTTTTCATCTCCGGGGGTCGGCGATCTTCATAATCAAAAACAAACAAACCAGAAAACAACAATAAATATCCAAAATCATAAAATATTTTTTAATTCGTCATTTAAAAAAGTTTTTAAAATACTAATAAAGAAAAACACGGAGAACAATTTCTGATTGAAATTACGGAACACATTAGGAATTGGGACCAAAAGAAATTTCTTTTAAAATAATAAGAATTCTCATCGATTCAACGAAAATGGGTCTTTTGCAAACTTTTGCTACAGCAACAAAAAGTGTTAATTCCAATGTGAAATCGCCTGAAAAGTCCATTGGTGGCATAAAGTCATGAAATACAATATTAAACTCACAAGAGGCGTTTATTGAAATCCAAGATGGCGGCAAAATATCGAGGAATCTGAATGTATGCACCGTGATCATCCAAGGATTGCCAACTTTGACAACCTCACTGGAGGTAGAGGTTATGTGTTTGTTTACGTTGTGATTGGTTGTGATGGATATTGTGAGGTTGGCTATCCTTGAATGTTCGTGGTGCATGCATACAGATTGCTCAATATTTTGCCGCCATCTTGGATTTCATTAAACGCCTCTTGTGAGTTTATTATTGCATTTCATGGCTTTCTGATGCCACCATTGGACTTTTCAGGCAATTTTACATCAGATTGTACCCTCTATAGCGCTGTAGCAAAAGTTTGCAACAGACCCATTATTATCATTGGTCCAATTGAACGTTCTGATGATTTAGAAGAATCACGAGGGAGAATCGTTGGGTTAGTAAGAATTCTTATTATTTTAAAAGGGAATTTATTTTTACCCCATCATTAATAATATACGTTCTGTTATATTTCAACCAGGAATTTTTCTCCATGAATATTTAATATTGTCATGACAAGAAAACATTATTCACATATCATTATTTTTATAGTATTTTTTAAATATTTTCAATATATTGTCGACAGTAAAATGACAATATATTTAAAATATTTTCGACAATGAAATTACAGTATTTTTAAAATATTTTTAAATATCACGTGTTTACTAGGTGAAGAAAGAGGTGGTGGGTCCCGATCCCCTTTTTTTTTTTTTTTTTTTTTTTTTTTTTTTTTTTTTTTTTTTTTTTAGAAAAGAGAGAAGTGAAAGAAAAGGTAAAATAAGAGTATCTCTCATCGAGGCCCTCCATTCATGGATGGAGAGCCCCTCTCTCTCCAGCGGGCCGATCATTTACTTTATTGTTAAACCAATCGTTAAAACTGTCTACGAGTGATGCCATTGGTCGAAAATTGTAAAACTTGGCTGTTGCCATGGTAATCATTGTTAAGAGTCTCGTTTTATAAAGGCTATTCATGAGTAACCTTTAGAAAACGGGCACTATAACGAAGGTTACCGTAGCAACGACTAAGTTTTACAATATCCGACCAATAGAATTCACTCAAACACAGTCTTAACGATCGGTTCATCGATGAAGTAAATGATCGGCATATCCGTTAAGTTTGCATATTACGTAAGTATGAAAAGTTATCATAGTAAGCTATGCTCTAGAGGACGTGAGAAAAGACATTTTATAACAGCACGCAGCGTGACACGGGACAAGTGCGCGCAGTGCCGCGGACGGTGTCATTGATTCGACTCAATTAGGAGCACTGGCGCAACCAGGATATCTTCCATCTCTCTCATTTCCCATTTGAATGTATGCGTAGGAAAAGGACAGATGGAGGGGGTTTTATCCCCTTGTCCATCCTTGTCTAACATACGTTTGATAATGGAGAAAAGAGAGAGATGAAGAAACTCTCGGTGCGCTACTGATTAGGAGCACCACCAACCACCACACCCCCACTTGCCGCGCAAAGCGAGAAAAATGCGCACAAACTGCAAAACAGCATGCGGCATCCAGTTGATCAAATAAGAGTATTTTGTAGACTCTACGCGTTTCATATCATCTGTACGTATTAAAAGAAGAACAGTAGAACAAAACAAAACATGGAGCTTTTGCTACCAGGCTTATTAATAGTTGAATAAGGGGCAAAACTCTATAAAAATGATATTAAGCGCACTAAAAAATCACGAAATCCACTCTCAGACTCATAAAATGCTTACAAACGCGAGACTGTATAATAGCTGCGATTACCACCTAAATCTTAATGGGGCTCTTGCAAACTTTCGCAGTAGGGGATTGAAGAGTTGATTCTTGCGTATAAAAACCTGTAAAAATGACGATGAGTAGGTACAATAAAAAATCACGAAATTCACTCTCAGAATCGGGCTTAATGGCGGAGAGACGCAGGCATCATGGGAGATTCCTATCTAAATCTAGACATATCTATGTGTTTCCGTAGAAAAAGTGACATAAAAGACAGGAATCTC
Organism: Trialeurodes vaporariorum; assembly: GCA_011764245.1. Taxonomy (NCBI): domain Eukaryota; kingdom Metazoa; phylum Arthropoda; class Insecta; order Hemiptera; family Aleyrodidae; genus Trialeurodes; species Trialeurodes vaporariorum. The sequence continues at coordinate 51,999,982 of VMOF01000035.1, forward strand.
CCATGATACCTGCGTCGAACCGCCATTACCATCTTGCCGTTGTAGCAGTTGCGTAATTTTTTTACTGAATTTTAGACTTTCTTAGTGTGATTTTCGTGACTTTTGCTGGTCTTTTCGTAAGATTGGACTATGTTTATTTGCTTATAGGAAAAGTTTGCAAAAGCCTCATTATGGCAATTGTTGTATGCTTCTTCTTCTTCTTGTGTGGTGTCGTGAGAACATCTCGTGAGGATGGAGCTCATTGAAATACGGAAACCCACTGTAATAGGCGGTAATCACTGTTATTGCGGTTTCGCGTTTGAAACCATTTTATGAGTTCGAAAGTGAATTTCGTGATTTTATAGTACGCTTTTTAGCATTTGTATCGGGTTTCACCCCCTAATCAACTATTATAATAAGCCAGTGGCAAAAGTCTGCAACAGCTCCATCGCCAATTTTAGTTTTAGCCGCAATGGGGCTCTTGCAAACTTTTGCTTGTAGTATATTGAAGAGTTGATTCTTACATAAAAGCCTGTAAAAATGGCGATGAGTATACACTAAAAAATCACAAAATTCACTCTCAAAATTGGGATTAATGCGGCAGAGCTAGGTGATGTCATGGGAGATGCCTATCAAATGGGTCTGTTGAAAACGTTTGCTACAGCGCTATAGAGTGTTTAATCTGATGTAAAATCGCGTGAAAAGTCCATTGGTGGCATCAGAAAGTCATAAAATGCAGTATGAAACTCACAAGAGACGTTTAATGAAATCCAAGATGGTGGTAAAATATCGAGCAACCTGTATGCATGCACCACGAACATCCAAGCCAACCTCACAATATTGATCACAACCAATCACAACGTAAACAAACACATAACCTCTGAAACTGTAAGGTTGTCAAAGTTGGCAATCCTTAAATGTTAAAGGTGCATGCATATACAGATTGCTCGATATTTTAACGCCATCTTGGATTTCGTTAAACGTCTCTAGTAAGTTTATTATCGCATTTCATGCCTTTCTGATGCCACCAATGGATTTTCGGGCAATTTTACATACGATGAAACACTCTTTACCGTTGTATCAAAAGTTTGCAACAGACCCATTTGATAGATATATCTCAGTGTTTCCATCATAGCAAAAGTGACAAAATAGAGGAGTCTCCCATGATACCTGCGTTGAGCCGCCATTACGATCTTGCCATTACAACTGTTTTCTGAATGTAATACTGAATTTTAGACTTTGTTAGTGTAGTTTCCGTGATTTTGCTGGTTTTTACATCAGATTTCCTTGTTGCAAGAGCCCCATTTGGCCATTTCTGATCGTATATTGTGAGACTAGTGGATGGAGCTCGAACCTCACCAGTCACCAGTCACTATAGTTGCGCTTCGTGAAATGTGGCAAGAAAGTACTCTGTTTATACCAACGTACAGTAATCGATCATCTGAGGATTTACTGACTCCCTGAACTATAGATCGATCCTTTTACATAGCTTTATATGGAGAAGACGAGACTCAATAATGAATCGCATTTCATCAGCAGCCGCGATATTGTCCGAGATCGCCAAAAAGGGGCCAAAAATTAGAAATTGAATTTCTCATCAATTTCTCATTTATAAACTTTCAAGAGCAATTTTAATCACAAAGAATACTTTAAACAAGTAATTTAAATCTAGCCCTTAAAAATTTGAAATTAGTTAAATTATTATTGTAATTATTTAAGGTGATTTTATCTTACTGATTTTTGGCCGTCACATTACTAATTTCTCTCCGCTGTGCGACAGAGGCGCACACGGTCGGGAGCGGATAAAATTTGCGGCGCCTATAATATCATTTAAATCGCTCACACCGTCGTTCAACGTGACTTTGGAACAAGGTTGCCTCGAATAATGGTATATGATATCAAAATTCAAAACCTTTGAAAATTTACCTGACATTAAAGGGTACATTTCACGTAATGCTTACATAATTTCGCCCGGGCAAAATGACGTGACTTACATCATTTCGTGTCATGAAAATTTCAACGACATAATACTAAAATCGCTTATCAAGAATTCAAAAAAAGTAAAACAAGCTGTCATACCTTTAAAACAAATGTATTGAAAACAGTGATGTCCTTTTTCCATGCTTATGAATTAAATTATGTTAATTTGGAGTTTGAAGTTACTAAAGTAGAAGTTGTGGTATATCTGGAGCGCCCCTCATGATTTTAAAACGGTCAATGTTTTGGTCTTTGATACAGAAAAAAAGTCAAACAATTAATTGACCCATTACATATTTTCCTCAGAAGCGGTCCACGCTATTAAGCCTCGCCCATCTGTACTCCCTATAACGAGCTTTCCATGAAGGGACTCTAACCATACAGTTATCTCTGTACTGTATGTAGAGCGTTGATGAGACATGGGCATTGCCGTTGGAAGCGTTTTTGCCACATTGTTTTACAATCTGAGGGTCATTTGTTGCGTCTCTGCCCAATGTAGAGTCTCTGCCCAACAAAGCCGTTGAGTTTCTAAGGGTGTAATCTTTCACAGCCGTTGCTGACCGACACCTATTTACGTTTTTAAGGATTCGTTTGGGCATTATGAACATTCTTGAGGTGCACGGCTGCATGATTAAAATTAACAGGTTCATCGACATTTAACTACAAATTTAATGCGTAAAACACATGGTTTGTAAACAAAAATGTGCAAAAATGCATCCAATGACGTCGCCGGTAGAGCCTACGGTCCCTATATGTAGAGAGTTAAGACAAAGACGGTAGTCAACTTCTGATCGGTCGATGAGTTTTAGGCTCTACGGACGTCGCCATTGGATGCGATTTTGCACTTTTGTTTACAATCGCAGTTGTTTACCAACGGTGTTTTACGGACCAAGAGTTTAATTTTTGATGAATCTGCTAATTTTAATCATGACACACCTCAAGAATATGTATAAACCGCAAAAGAATCTTTCACAGCGTAATTAGATGTCGATCAACAAAAGCAGTGAAAGATTACATCGTTGGAAACTCAGCGGCACTGTAATCTTTGCAGTGGACCAAAACACAACAACGGCTCTCAGGATGTAAACAAATGTACAAAATCGCATCCAATGGCGGCGCCCATGGTTTCACTTGTCTTAACTCTCTACATATAGGGACTCCAGTAGAGCCTAAAACTCATGACCAATTAGAAGTTGACTCCCTTCTTGTCTCAAGATGATTTCAAGGTCGATTTGTTCCAATCTTGGACACCTCGTCCCGCTGCGCTGCTCAAAATGTCCGCAGTTTTTGGCTGTAAGATTAATGAATTCACGCAAAAAGTATACAAATTTAAAAAACGTCAGCTTCTGCAAATAAACCTCAGGCAAATATCCTGAATGTTGCAAGCTGAAACACTCAAAAATAGTGCCGGGATATTGGAATTACACAAATTCCCACATATGCCTCATCAAACAAGTGCGAATGAGGTAGAGGGACGTATTATTTGAACAATGCAATGTAATTTTTATCTTTAAATATTAATGTTGTGACTATAGAATGGATTAACATCATCAATCACGTTGTTCACTTTCCTTTTCAAGATGTGAAAACTAAATTTGAATCGCGCGGTCAGAAAAATGGCGGCGGAGTCGCTTTTTTCACAGCCAATCAGAGCCAACCTCAGAGTGTTGTCCAATGTCCATACCTGTTCTCCATCTACCTTGATCGAAAGGTGGCATGGCGTCCCCACAGGATCTGCCTAATTTTTTTAGCCAAATGTCAGCAATTTTGGTCAGGAAGTTAGGCACCATTTGGCAACGTTTTGGTAGAATATTAGGCAATGTGTATGGGCGTATTGTCATGTAATAAAACGCCCCTAGATAGCCTAATATTCTGCCAAAATGTCGTTGTTTGATTTCTCCGTCAATTTAGGACCCAATTGCTGACATTTGGCTAAAAAAATTAGACAGCAGTGGCATAGCGTGCAATTTGGCAACGTTAAATTTGGTCCATTTGAACCCATGTAGAACGTCGAATGCGAAGGTGTTCACCGAACGCCCAACACTTCGATCTCTTTCATGAGTTTAAAATAAATGGACAAACTAGAAGGTTGCCACATTGCACACTACACCATTATTGTTAGGCAGTTCCTGTGGGGGGGGGGGGACGTGCCCCTTTCGATTATTGCTTTCAGAAAAGTATTATAAATCAAATTATTAAACAGTGACTTTTGTAGTTCTATATATTGAGCTTGAATCTCACTTGAGGCAGGTGAAGAATCCAAGAATCACCTTAACTCTCAAGCTCAACAAATGGGAACTCTAAGCAAAAAAAGAAAAGAAGGTATGAAGATGGCGCGCTCAAAATAGAGCAGTCATTAGAGCTGCCGATTTGCGTAGATTTAATGGCATTTTGAAATTTACCGAAGGTTCCGCCGGCTGAGAAAAGATTACAGAGTTTAGTTCAATGTATAACTGTAATGCACGAAATTACTAGCGTTTTTTATCTTTTTTCAACCGGTATAGAGTCGTCGATAAAATTGAATACTTTTAACTAATTAACCCTTTGAGGGGAAAATTAAGGAAAATAATTTTTTTCCAAATGGTTTTGCATTTCTAGGTTCCTTAGGGTAAAAATAGACCCCAAAAAATTTTTCATACAATTCCATATACTAGTATAGGAGAAAACAGGTGGCTAGTGTAACTATCCACTGCCCCTCAAAGGGCATAAGGTGGCTAGTGGAACTAGCCACCTTATTCTAACTCTTGTAATTATATTACAAAATCAGCAAATTTTACTCACTAGTACCTCAAAATGATGAAATTACTTTCAAGATTTATAATCTGCCTCGAAAATTTGCCTAAACCTTCTAGGAAAAAAAAAAAAAAAAAATATTACTACATTAGTGGGAGCCGGTCTGCCTAGAAGGGAAAATCTCAAAATGTCAACATTCACCTGGTATAAAAATAATGTTTGCCGCTGTGCTAACCTGTGGAAAATATTTGTTCCCCATTTTAGAACATCTTACCAGCCAAAAAAAGTGGCTAGTTCCAATAGCCACTGTCATATAAGCTCAGGAAAAAATAAATAAAAGGTGGCTAGTGGCACTAGCCACTGCCCCTCAAAGGGTTCGGCGTTTCCACCGATTGAGAAAAGTTTATATTCGTGCATTACAGTCATACACTGAATTGAACTATGTAATCTCTTTTCAACCGGTAGAATCATCGGTAAATTTAAAAATGTTATTAAATCTACGCGAATTGGCAGCTCTGGCAGTCATCCATGGAACTCCATAAAACTCAGCGGGCCTATCAATTTATTTCATCGTTAAACCGCTCGTTAAGACTATCTATTGGTCAAATATTATAAAACTTAGCCGTTGCTATGGTAACCATCGGTATAGTCTCCGTTTTTTTAAGGTTACTTATGAATAGCCTGCATAAAACGAGACTCTTAACGATGGTTACCATAGCAACAGCCAAGTTTTTCAATTTTCGACCAATAGCATCACTCGTAGACAGTTTTAACGATCGGTTTAACGATAAAGTAAATGATCGGCCCGCAGATCAAATATACCTTCCGCGTGTAGACACTACAAATGTAGTAAAAGTGGTAATTGGTCAGACCAAACGATTGACCTCTCGATCTACAGTTCACGCTATAGCTTACATGGCGCATTATACGGCTTCATTTGAACAACGTACAAATAGTTTCACAACAGAGTTCATGAAGTTCGACGTTCCTTCGAATATTTGAAGCAAAAACTGCGCCAGCATGGAAAGTCTCGTTTGAGTATTTATTCAATTTATTGTTATCTGATGTTTGAACTTAGTGTTGGCCACAGCTACAGCACACATGCACACGTGCCTCCACAGCGACAGCGCGTGCCATCAAAACGCATTGTTTATCATCCCACTCACTAGAACGCCAAACATCAACGGACCCGACTTTAGTTTTATGCGTGGAAATTATTCATATTTTTTCCAACGGTTTCCTCCTAAATCAACATTTTTATCGATAGAAAAACTACGACACAGTTTATTTTTTCCTTTCGATCCTATCCGACATTTGATGATCCTGCCCTCGCGAACTGAAAAGGGGGGGGGAGTTGAGATTTTCGCCCCCTCCCCCTAATGATGGCGGTGAGCCCCCTTTTCTTTTTTCTCTCTTCCATTCCCCCATCCTCCCCCTCTTTTCTCCCTTTTTGTTTCGCACGGGATCCGCCAATGCTATTCGACCTAGAGGTTGTTTCGTTAAGAAAAAAACAAAAAAACGAAAAACAGTGGTTTCTTGAATTTTCATGAAGTATGGGCTGATTTGTGTTTATGGTACGTTATCCTTCAAGCAAACGTGGCATTGCATGCAATACGCAACACATAATATGTCAGTCCGCACTTATAATTACCTAGTAGGTGCGTAACACCTGATACGGTATGCAATACGCAACGCGTGAGATGAGATGTCAGTCATCAGTTGTATTAGAATTAGTTGCGTTCTTGCTCCTGGCATGGTGTGCAATACGCAACACATAAATATGTCAGTCAAAACTTATATAATTATTAGGTGCGCTACACCTGATACGGTATGCAATACGGAACACATACAGATGTCCGTCAACACTAAAATGATTATTTGCGTTGCACCTGATACGGTATGCAATACGCAACGCACGAGATGTCAGTCATCAGTTGTATTAGAATTAGTTGCGTTGTTGCACCTGGCATGGTATGGAATACGCATAACGCACAATATGTCATTCAACAAATGAATTAGGTGCCTGGAGTATTGCATATTCTATCCTATCTAAGTATCTTCGTCTTCATCTCAGTACGTGAAAGATATCCTATTTTATGATAATTAATTAAGCGGCAGTTTTGCAACAGACCTCATGAGAGAAAATACTTTCAACTGGAATCGGCACTGTGTAAATAGTTGAATGGGTAATATCACATCACAAAATTATTTTTATTTTTAACGTCTTTGTTTTCTAAAACACGTTTCAAATTCAATTTAAAATATGAAACAATATACAGGGTGTTGATTAAAATATGTACCATCTCGAATTTCTCGCGAACGGCTTCGAATTTCGTAAAACGCCGAAACACGTCTAAAATATTTTCGAGGGGGACATCTTTTTTAGGGGGTCGCCGATTTTGTGACCCTAAATGACCTTGATGACCCTAAATCCCATACTTCAAATCGGGACCCCCAATTTTTATTTCATATTTGGATAGAAAATAAAATTCTAAGACTTTTGGTCCAAACCGAAAGTCGATATCGTTTTTCGTTTTCGATATATCGACGGTCAAAGTTCGATATGGACCCATCTTCAAAAATCCGTAACTCCCCTTTGAATGGTCCGAATTGAGAAAACTTTGGGTCTAAATTGCTCTACAGGGCAAGATCTTTTTTTAAAAACCCACGTATTTTCCAAAAAAATTATTTTAAGGGGCAGTTTGGGCCCTTAAATTTTTTTGAAAATTTGAAAACTTCTAGAGGCTGTAAAAAAGAAACAACTTCAAATTTCAAAAAACGCTGAAACGTGGGTCCCATTATTTCAAAGGATACCCCTTTTCTTGGGGTCGGCAATTTTCAGACTCAACAGGTGGGGGTCACATTCCTCAAAATTTGAAAATTTTAAATGATAACGCCCCAGACCCCTGCTTTGTAATATATCGTTAGAAAGATCGTTACAAGACGAACATTTTGGCGCCAACCGCGGATCGATATCGGTTTTCGTTCTCGATTAATCGAAGGTCAAAATTTGATACCGTTCATATCATACATTTGGTCGATATCTAACTTTGACCTTCGATTAATCGAAAACGAAAACCGATATCGATCCGCGGTTGGCGCCAAAATGTTCGTCTTGTAACGATCTTTCTAACGAAATATTGCAAAGCAGGGGTCTGGGGCGTTATCATTTAAAATTTTCAAATTTTGTGGAATGTGATCCCCAACCCCGCCCCCCCCCTGTAGAGTCTGAAAATTACCGACCCAAAGAAAAAGGGCATCCTTTGAAATAATGGGACCCGTGTTTCAGCGTTTTTTGAAATTTGAAGTTGTTTCTTTTTGACAGCCTCTAGAAGTTTTCAAATTTTCAAAAAAATTTAAGGGTTCAAACTGCCCCTTAAAATAATTTTTTTGGAAAATACGTGGTTTTTTAAAAAAAGATCTTGCCCTGTAGAGCAATTTAGACCCAAAGTTTTCTCAATTCGGACCATTCAAAGGGTAGTTACGGATTTTTGAAGATGGGTCCATATCGAACTTTGACCGTCGATATATCGAAAACGAAAAACGATATCGAATTTCGGTTTGGACCAAAAGTCTTAGAATTTTATTTTCTATCCAAATATGAAATAAAAATGGGGGGGGGGGTCTCCATTTGAAGTATGGGATTTAGGGTCATCGGGCCCCCCCTGGGGGGCCCCCAGGGGGGGCCGCAAAATCGGCGACCCCCTAAAAAGATGTCCCCCTCGAAAATATTTTAGACGTGTTTCGGCGTTTTACGAAATTCGAAGCCGTTCGCTAGAAATTCGAGATGGTACATATTTTAATCAACATCCTGTATGTAGTGCTGTGAGACTGCTCTGATTGATTTTTTTTGTTTTTTTGTTTTCTTTTGTTACGAAGTGTGTTTCTCTAGCGCAGAAGAAGCTGTAACAATTTTATTTCGTTTAATGCTTATGAAATCACACCGTCAAATTGTGAACTCATTATGAAACGTTTCATATATTTAATGACATATACTAACAAATCGAGTCTCGTTTCCGTGACGTTCATCACCCGAGTATATTCTAGAACAATTTCTTGATTAATTATTTTTCTCTCTCTCTCTCCACACATTCATTTAATTGATGTGTGGAAGCGAGCCTTGACTACTTTTAAACCCTTTCAAGGAATAAGGTAGATGTTATACCACTTAATTTAACATGGAATTCAATGGAATCTAAATGAATTTTTTCAAAAAGTTGCGTGACCCATCAATGTTCTTAGAAAATTGGCCTCTTTTTGAACGGTCTAAAAACATCCCAAAATGTGTGTCTAGAAGGGTTAACGCATCCAAAACCGCGGTGAGGTCCCTCAAAAAGGAGATGATTAGCCCAACTTTATCTCAACAAATACATTTTTTTATTGCAATGTCGACCCAAGTTGTTTTACACGTTTTTCAAAACGCCATACTTACACGTGTACTATATGCAAAAATTGAAAGCCACCAGTCAAAAAAAAGAAAGAAAAAAAAAAAAAAACCACTTTAAAAATTTAATATTGTAATACAATAAATATATACATTATTGGGTAAAGTCCGGAGCAACACTTCCATTGAAGTACAATGTTACAATAATTGGATATGTTGTGTACGGTAAATTGAATCTGAACTTCAACTTATCAACTTTCATTTGACCACATCACCTGATTACTATAGCACCAGTCCAACATAAATTAGGGCGACTAAAATCATCCAATTTATTTCGGTGCAACTACAACATTTATATTTTCTCAGATAATTTTTTTTTATAACCAATCATATTGGGAATCACCATTTCGTTCATTAATAATCGCACATCAAAATTCCAGAGACCGGCAATAAATTGTGTCTCCCAAGTCTTTCATGCTTGGAATTTTTCAGATTTCAGACATTTTGGCTTGTGTTAGTCACAGCTCACATAATTGGAAGCGTGTTGATACAGAATGTTCAGTATGCATTTGACACGTGCCTAAGATCACTTAGCATCATACAGGGTGTTTCACGTAACCTGCTCACTATGAGGGGACTCATCAAAATGCAGGCGCTCCTTTCTCTTTTCTTCCAGTTACGGAGGAGGAGGTTGGTGGTGCTGTGGCTGCTATAAAGCAAACATCAAAAGGATTTGATAAAATTTCAATGGAACTTCTTTCTAAAGGTTTTAGAGTTATTGTCCCGGTTGTCACGCACATTTTAAATTTTTCTTCAAAAACTGGAAGCTTTCCAGACGATTGGAAGAGAGCAATTGTAATTCCTCTACCGAAAGTAAAATCGCCATCTTCTCCTTCTGATTACCGTCCTATTAATCTGTTGTGTGGCTTGTCTAAAGTGCTCGAAAAATTGGTTCATAGTCAACTCTCGAACTATCTTAATAGCCACAATCTACTCGACAGATTTCAATCTGGATTTAAAAGTGGCCACAGCACCACCACCGCTCTTCTAAAAGTTACTGAAGACCTTAAAATTGCAATGGATCGAAGACTTGTATCTTTGCTAATATTGTTTGATTTCTCCAAGGCTTTTGATCGAGTTAACAACAAAATTCTTCTATCTAAACTTAGGCTTTTAAATGTTGGATCTACCGCACTTTCCTGGTTTTCGTCGTATATGTCAGGCAGAAAACAGTGCGTGTCGTACGATTCACTCTTTTCTGGTTGGTTGGCTTGTATGTCAGGTGTTCCGCAGGGCTCAATCTTGGGACCCCTACTTTTTATCATTTATATATTTGACATTGCGACTAACTTTCGGCACTGCAATTATCACCTGTACGCGGATGACCTTCAAATATATCTTAGCTTTTTACCCGAGGACTCAGTTTTTGCTTTTGAACGGGCAAACTCAGATATACAAGGGGCTGGTTGAATGGTCCCTTGCTCATGGTCTCTTAATTAATGGAACTAAAACTCAAGCAATGTTGGTTGGTTTCTCAAGACTGAGCTCTAAGGTACTTTACAACGAGTTGCCTTCTCTTACTGTCAATGGCCAGACTTTGACTTTGGTCAGCTCTGTCAGGAGCCTTGGATTAATTATCAATGATACACTTACTTGGGGAGAGCAAGTAGCTGCTCTTTCTCAAAAAGTTGTCCGTACCCTGCGCAGATTGGAAAGATTTCGTTTAGGTCTGCCGAAAAAAGCTAAAATTAATCTTGTTCGTGCTTTGATTTTACCCCTCTTTGACTATGATTCGACTGTGTACGCTGACATACATGAAACCCTAAATATTAAACTTCAGTGGCTTCAAAACGCATCTATTCGCTTCATTTTCGGTCTGCGCAGGGATGCCCATGTCACGCAGTACTATAGGGATTTAAACTGGCTCAAACTGAGACAGCGGCGCACTATGGTTCAGGCGCCAAAATTAACTAGACAAAAGTCCCCAAACTCACATAGGCGAACGAAACTAGGTTTCTGAGGGTTTTTTAGGTCGCTGAATTCATTTTTGATGTTATTTCTTCATAATTGTGACATATAATCTCATAAAATCATAAAATTCAATTTATATACATGATTAGTGTAAAGTGAGCACCAGAAAATAATCAAATAAAAACCTGTAAGTTTCTTCTGCTGTATGAGCCATAAATATCTTCTTTAATCGGTTAAAGTAAGTTTAAGTAAGAGTTAAATGAATTATATATTACCTCAAATGATGACAAACACAATTATAATGATGGAACATTAAAAAAAAAAAAAAAAAAAAAAAAAAAAAAAAAAAAAAAAAAAAAAAATGAAAATTCAATTATTCTTTAGTGAAATCTGCTTTGTCGTCTAAACTTCTATTCAAAACGGCAAAACTAATGTAAACAATCATTTAATTCATTGATTACAAAAAAAAAACAAAAGAAGATCGACAGAGAAAGAAAAATGTGCACTTTAAATGAGAATACAAAATATTGAGAGCAAAGTAAGCTATATACAAAAAAAAAAAAAAAAAAAAATAAAAAAAAAATAAATAAATAAATAAATAAATAAATAAATAAATAAAAAATGAGGAACTAATTGAGCCAATGTTATAAATCATTGACTTTGAACAATATTTGTCCGTAAAAAATGCAAAGTATAATTTTAAAAATTATGATAGCTGACGAAAAAAATAAAACAGTTGACTTATTTCCAGCTAGATTTGTGTGAAATGAAAGATTATAGAATATGAAATGTTTATCCTATTTAATATTGTACACAAACCATGAACCATGAAGCCATCAAGGGTAAAATAATAATTGAGCTCATTTATTTGAGATTTAGATGGGCCGAAAAAATTAAAAGTGGCTCAAGTGGAAAAATTATAGTCTATTTTATTCAAATTCAGTGGCGGCTTATGCCCATTTGCGAATCCAGCAATCTGGCAACAGTGCACTCTTCCAATTTGATTTCATGAGAAACAATCGATTAGTCAGCTATGGCTCCATTAAGAATCGATCGTTAATCATACAATCAAATGGGAGGAACGCGCGGTTGCCAGATAGGTTGCTAGATCCGTTTATGCTTGTGCCATTTGGCAACGCCGCATTTCGTCCATCTGGACCCACATCAAATATATATTTCAAGGTAATTTCATGTAAACCTAAACATATCGACCTTTTCCAGGGCTCAAATAGTTAAAAAGCTAAGACGACAAGTTTCACGCGTCATTGCTCTTTAAATTACAAGCTCTGATTAACTTTGATTCACAATGATAACATTGGAACTATAACATCATGATATAAGTTAAATGAATACTATTTAAATGCATTAAATTGCCGTCAACGTGAATTTCCAAGGCGATAAAGTCAATAGGAATAACAGGATTTACGTAAAACGGCTCAAAAATCACCTACATGAATGTCAAAGGTGTAGTGTGTAATCTGGCAACGTTGCATTTAATCCATTTTAACCCAGGTGAAATAGCGATTCAAGGGAGAGCACTATGCACTTTCGATGCCTAAACCTATTTCTTTGGTCTAAACTCAAGAAACACAATGCTGCCAAATTTTACTCGACGTCACTGATAAATGGCATGAAAAAGAGCCCTACAGAAATGTAAAAATAACACCCATTTTACCTCAAAAGAAGTGACGAAAAAAATTCATAACTTCTTTCGGCGACAATCGGCGACACTTATGAAGGCAAAGTGGTGAAGCCATGGGTCTTTAGAATGACTTCAGCTACATTTGGTGATGTTACTAAGTGTTACACAATTCGTAGCGTACTTTAAGTGCAAAAATGATGGCCAAATTCGTTTAAATTTGACTCATGTCTATTACTACCTGTACTGCACATAATTTCCATTCGAATTGACAAATATCTGTCTTAAACTACTTCATTTACCTTTAGAAAGAACGTCAAAATGCAAAAAAAATGAAAATCAACGATGAACTCTAGAAAAAACACGGTTAACGTGTGCCACTGCAAGCTTCGACTATTAAAACTGTAAACATCGTAAAAAAAGACACCTCGCGCGGTCGCAGAAAAAAGCTCGCCAAAGCCTTATTAATGATAATCATGGCAAACCCATTTAGGAGGAGATACTCCATGATATGTAGTATCACTCAGTGAGGTCAGTTTTCATGTTTTCCAACCTTGGATTTTAGACTTTTGTCTAGCTAATTTCGTCGCCTGAACCATAGTGCGGCGTCAGTATTTAGTCCTTACATCTGTTTTTCGTTCTTTAAAACGCTCAATTCCAATTTATTTTTCTGATTTTTTCCTCCCGTTAAATCATGGCGCGCTGCGTACAAGATCTGGTTCTCTTTTGAGGATACCAGTCCATCGAACGTTGGTAAATAATTCATTCAGAATGACGGGGTGTCGACTATAAAATCAGTTAGATCCAGAGATTCGCGATGTTCAGCTTTCCATGAGTGCTTTCAAAATTAAAATTAAAGAGTATTTTCTAATCAGAACAGTATGACGCTAATAACGTGAAAAGTATGAGAGTAAAATTCAGTATTATTTAAAGTATTTTTCAACTACATCTTCTGATAATTTATTCTATTAATATTTTGTATCATTATTATTATTTTCGTATTTCATAAAATTTATTTGTATTAGGTACTTTATTTATGTAATTATTACCTTTCTTCATTAGTTCTAATTCTGTATTTAAAACTGTGGGAGCAAAACCCCCCTCCCTCCCCGCCCCACTCATTTTGTTTAATATTATAGAGAGTGAGCTAGGTGGGCAAGTGGAAGAGAGGGCTTTATAGCCCTAACTCGCTCCCCTAGCCATAATCTAACACATTGTTTATGTTTATTTATTCTTATTTTAGTTTGTTACTTGCTTTGTTATTTTGTGGCGAATAAATTCTCTCTCTCTCTCTCTCTCTCTCTCTCTCTCTCTCTCTCTCTCTCTCTCTCTCTCTCTCTCTATCTCTCTCTCTCTCTTCCCCTCTCTCTTTCTCCCCCTCCTTCTTACACTCTCTCTGTTCTACATTGACACACATAGGTTACACAGAAAAATTATTAATTAAAAAAATTCTTAAAACGGAGAATTCAGATTACGTTGCAAAAATTACAGTTCGAAAAATGCCAGAGCAACAAATATCACGAAAATTTATCGGTTGGAGTACCTAATTTATGGGTAAGTACAAACCAATAAATTTGATTGCGCAAATTTCAGTGATAATTACTAAAGCGACCCAATGCTTTTAAATTCTGTCATTTTAAATTTTCGCATTCTAATAAAATTAGAAAAATTGAGGAAGTCTTGCGTTGGCGTAGAGATTTCCAAGGTATTTTGTTTCGATAGTTGGTCTCTCACGACTAACTCAATCATGATTTATCCAAATAATGGCCTTTTCATCATATTCTCATATTTTTTAGCCCTTTGTGACTTAGAGAGTTTTATGCAAACAAATTTTTGGGGTCTTTCCAGTGTCCGTCCGTCAGTCCATCTGTCTGTCCTTACCCAGGCATAACTTTTGAACCATATTGATCCTTGTGCATCCAGATTTTGCACAGTTGTTGCTTTTTAGATTCACCAGAGGCACTTTTTTTGGTTTTGTTTTCTTTTGGAATTTTAGCTTTTAGGTTAGTTATGAGGAAAAAATGAATTTCATTAAAATCAATGATAAAATGGGTAAAAATGGGTAAAATGGGAATAATTCTATTTCGGCTCAATCAATTTTGATGAGACTTAGCAAGAAAATCTAAAAACAGCCTACTAAAAAATAAAGCACTCAAAGTTACAATATTCAACCCTTAATCCCGTTTAAAAAATCAAAATAGGTGCGCTAGAGCCAAAAAATGGAACTATATCGTAAGAAATTAAACATAAATTTTGGAGTCAATCAATAATGGCTTGATGAATTTTGATGAAACTTTCTACACACAATCAATCATCAAAGTACTGAAATATTCCTCTCTTCGTCACCATAAGCAACCAATATGACCGTTTCAAGAGGCAATATAGGTGCGATTGAGCGAAAAAGATGGAATACATTTTTTTTATTGCAATGTCGACCCAAGTTGTTTTACACGTTTTTCAAAACGCCATACACGACACACGTATACTATATGCAAAAATTGGAAGCCACCACTCACAAAAAAAAAAAAAAAAAAAAAAAAAAAAAAAAAAAAAAAAAAAAAAAAAAAAACCACTAGAAAATTTAATATCGTCATAAAATAAATATATACATTATTGCGTAAAGTCTGGAGCAACGTTTCCATTCAATCACAATGTTACAACAATTGGATGTGTTGATCATGTTGATATCGCCTGATTACTGTAGCACCAGTCCAACATAAATTAGGACGACTAAAATCATCCAATTTATTTCGGTGCAACTACGAGGGTGGATTTTAAAGTAAAATTACTTATTTTTTTCTCAAGAACTATTAATGTTAGAAGAAAAACAAACCCAAAATTAGAACGTGCGTACTCTCAGCTTTTTGACGAGCTACAGTTTTTCAAATTTGGATCACGCGTTGCGGAGATATCATGGAATTTCCACACCCGTCTCTCCTTCAAACGTGCCCACCGTTTTAGCCTCACAGAAAACATGAGTTTAACACTTTGAAAAAGTAAAATAGAGCTACTATTTTATTGAAACAAGTTATAACATTGTTGTGAGGCATCTCTCCTCATTTTTTGACATAGTCACCCGCTAGATTTTTGAATTTTTTTATATCGGTGGAACAATTTCTGTATACAACCGTCGTAAAATTCTTTCCCCCTATTCCTCAACCAGGTTTTGACGCAAGCTGTCAATCCAGATTCAATTCATGATGATTGCACTTTCAGTACTGACCGAAATTTTGAAGATCGATACAAATCGGATCATTTTATCAGTAGAAGAGTAGTGTATTTAGTAAAAAAAATGCATTCAGGTGTTATTGAGATGTCTGATCCGGGGATAAGCGCATCACCTGCTGAAACTCGCAGTTTTCTATAGCGCGTGAAAAGGTGGGCAAGTTTGAAGGAGAGACGGGTGGGGAAAATCCACGATATCTCCGCAACGCGTAATCCAAATTTGAAATAGGGTAACTCGTGAAAAAGCTGAGAGTACGTACGTTTCAACTCTGGGTTTGTTTTTTTTTCTCACATTAATAGTTCCCGAGAAAAAAAATAGGTAAACTTACTTTAAAATCCACCCTCGTACAACAATTATATTTTCTCAGATAATCTTTATAACCAATTATATTGGGAATCACCGTTTCGTTCAAAAATATTCGCACATCAAAATTCCAGAGACCAGCAATAAATTATGTCTCCCAAGTCTTTTATGCATGGAATTTTCCAGATTTCAGACATTTTGGCTTGTGTTAGTCACAGCTCACATAATTGGAAGCGTGTTGATACAGGATGTCAAGTATGCATTGGACACGTGCCTCAGCTCACTCATAGCATCATATGTGCGGATACAGGCCTTTGTCGCTCTCTCTCTCTCTCTCTCTCTCTCTCCCTCTCTCTCTCTCTCTCTCTCTTTCTCTCCCTCTCTCTCTCTTTCTCCCCCTTTCTCACACTCTCTCTGTTCTACATTGAAACACATAGATTACACAGAAAAAGTATTAATTAAAAAAATGCTAAAAACGGAGAATCCAGATTACGTTGCAAAAATTACAATTTGAAAAATGCAAGATCAGCGACAAATATCACGAAAATTTATCGGTTGGAGTACCTAATTTATGGGTAAGTACATACCAATAAATTTGACTGCGCAAATGGCAGTGATTAACTTTTTTTTTTTAAATTTTAGATTAGATATAAGGAAAAAATGGTTTTCATTAAAATCAATAATAAAATGGGTAAAATTTGAATAATTCTCATTCGGCTCAATCAATTTTGATGAAACTCAGCAAAAAAATCTACAACCAGCCTACAAAAAAATAAAGCATTCATAGCGACAATATTCAACCCTTAAACCCGTTTAAAAAAATCAAAATAGGTGCGCTCAAGCCAAAAAATGGAACTGTATCGTAAGAAATTAATCTTAAATTTTGGAGTCAATCAATAATGGCTTGATGAATTTTGATGAAACTTTCTACACACAATCAATCATCAAAGTACTGAAATATTCCTCTCTTCGTCACCATAAACAACCATTAAGACCGTTCCAATAGACAATATAAGTGCGATCGCGCAAAAATATGGGAATAAAAGCAAATGAAAACATAATCCTATTAATTCGAATAATTCAGGTAT
>VMOF01000035.1:52020281-52065281 GCA_011764245.1 Trialeurodes vaporariorum
TCAATTCGTTGTATAGGCAATTCCAACTCCCCCAAGTATGAACAGTTAACTACCTTCCTTCTTTAAACGGAAGATAGAGTTCTCTTGCTAATCGGCCCTTAAAGGGTTTAATTGAATTTGCATCGTGGATGATCATATGGTTTGAGACTCGTATCTTACTATAATATACACTGAGAGAAATCACTTCTTGAAAAACGTTTACTTGTGACAGTTTTCCTTGCGCGAAGCAAAGTTCGGATCGCATGAAGGAGAATCACTGTCACAACAAGGAATCTTTAACTTGTAGTGGCAGACATTTTCCTTGGGTTAAAGGAACTCCCTCTTAGTCAACATTTCACTTTGCAGTTTCTTCAACACTATAAAGAAACACACCTTGGATTAAAAACTAATTCTATAAGTGATTATTAGTGTTCTATTAGTTCTATAACTGGTCTGTGCAATCTTTTCGTCCACCGATTGAATCATCGAAGGATTAAAAAATTCAACTTAAGATCCGCAAAACTGTAGCCCTGACTCAGTTATGAAAAATAATATACTATAGAGTGGAGTATATGTATTGAAAGGGGTAACCAATAAGCATATAGATAGACGTAGCCAAGAATGTTTGCCTTTGTGACTGCATATGTTAAAAAAATAGACAGGAAAGGGGGTTGATATCACGAATGACAGCCCCTAACTCCATCCTTTTCTAGTTCATGCAACCAAATGGGGAGAAAGAGAGAGACAAATTCTTATAACTACGGCTATATGAAGTTAATTATATCAATAAAAAGTCTGCGAAAGCTCTGATCAGATTCGATGAAAATCAACTGATTAAGTTATACCTGGAGTTAAACTTTATAAACAGACTCTGCCCCCCACCACCTCCCTCTCCATCCCCGTAGAGAAAAAGACCAAAGACAAACTTATATCAAATGACGAATGTACCTAATTTTTTAGCGATAATTCGTATACTTTCCCATCCGAACTCAACCTTCCGTTTCTCACTGTCATATACTCTTGGATACCCACCTAGAACTTGATTACTTCTGAGAAAAGAAACCCGCTCATCAATTGGCTACTTTCTTTCTCTCATTATATTCTTCTATTTCATCCGAGTCAAGTGAACTTTATAAATTGTTGCTTCGCCGCTGTATAGTTCTAATTTTCGCTTGAAATTAATAAATTCACATTTCTTTCTGACGTTTAGGTTTAATCCAAGACGATCACTCGAGTATATATTATTTTCTTTGAGTAACTTTAAATAGAGTGTTATTTGCTGTATTCTTTCGCGCTTGAAACTTTCGCTCTAATAATTTTTTCGGTGAAGTGAAAAAAGAGAGAAAAGAACTGAGATAGATGAAGGACTAGCTCACGGTTTTTAGAAGCTTTGGCAGATTGATTCCTAAAACTTCTCCTTTTTTCAACAGAAAAGGAGTCTAAAATTACTTCTTAAGCCTTGGGTTGGCTATTCCATGTAAATTACCTCCTAAGCCCTGGGTTAGCTATTCCACGTAACCCGCATAACACGTAGCTCAAACCTTTCTGCGACTTCGAGAGAACAAAAGAAAATGTTTCCACGAGTAATGCGAGTGCATTGAACCGTCGCGTCGACGCAGAGAGCTTTAGTAACTGCATGCGCTCAGCAGGGGTGGGAACCGATTCGGATTTTGGTTCCGGTTCCGGTGGGCTAGATGATTCAGGTTCCGGTAGAATTCATCGAATTCAAAATTTCATTGAAAGTAAACAATTGACGCTTACCTGTGAGCCGATTAGTTAAGCTCAAAATTTACCGGATATAATTTCCACAGTAAATAGACAGACCCATCAGGGATAGAATTTTAAACAGATATAAGCACCAAAATGCTTTGTAAAAGGTCAGCTGACAATAAAAATAGATTTACTACATGCCAAAAATTTTGCCCCAGATAAAATATCACAGCAGACACGGACCCAATTCAGAACTGATTGGGAACCGGTTCCGGGCTGCGTTATTTGGGTTCCGGTTCTGTTTGAAATTTTCATCCAGGTTTCGGTTCCTCTAAAATCAACTGGTTCCTCGCACTGAGAAAAAGCTTTGGGCAGAATTATAGTTGCCGAGGCGTCATTGGGCAGGGGGACTAAAATCTTTGGACAGAGCAACCAAAGTCTTTGGGCGAGGGAAACCAACTTCCAAAGACTTTGGTTGCTTTGTCCAAAGATTATAGTCCCCCTGTCCAAAGACGCCTCAGCAACTATATAATCACCGCAGACTTTGGTTTCCCTACCCAAAGCTTTTTCTCCGTGCGGGTGCCGGTTCTGGGTTCCGAATCGGTTCCCATCCCTGGCGCTCAGTGGCGGATCCCAGTATCTCCCTAGCAAAAATGGTCCTTAAAGGTACATAAGGTCGACCATAACCAATTCCCTATACAGAGTATATGGATATGTATGGATCTGTAAGGATATCAACACGTATACCCATACGATATCCATACGTATCCATAAGGATCTATACATATTCATATGGATCCATACATATTCATATGGATCCATACATATCCATATGGATCCATACATATCCATAGTCTGGATAGAGAATTGGTTGTGGACCTTACAGATCTGTATGGACCGTTTTTGCCAGGGCTGGCAATCGTGTTTTTTGACATTTCAATCAATAAAAAAGTATCGATTTCTCAAGGATTCAGTGAATCACCTAAAGTTTGATTATTTCGCGTTGGCGGTTTATATAAATGGAGAGAATACGCGTCGTTGCCAAATTGCACGAACCCCCACTGAAACTACTTGTGCGTATACTTGAAGCATTGGTTTGCGTGTACTTAAAAAAGATATTCCCGTTTACGTACTAGCGGAGACAAAGATACCTGGCCAGGGTATGCAATACGCAGTGTATAGTATACTATTCAACACATGTATTACGTGCATTGCGTATTGCATACTCTGGCTAGGTATCTTTGAGTACTACGTCAATCATCTGCATGTAATCGTGCACTATACAATATCCATGGTGTATGTAAGTGAATAAGTGCAAGGTTGAATAGTGCACCCGAAGTGGCATCAACATGCAATAGGTCAATTTGATTTGACTTATTATTGAGAGCAATCAGTGGCGTCACGTGCAATTTGGCAACAATGTATTCTATCAACTTAAACTCATGTAAAATATCGAATGTAGAGGGTGCACAGTGCACAAGGAAAATTCGATGTTTTTAATGAGTTTAAATGGAGCAGTTTCATTGTTGCCAGATGTCACGCGACGCCACTGAGAGCAATTATTGGGGTTTAAACATTTTGACTGCGCGACAGAGCGTATTGACAGATTTTTGTATAATTTTTCTGTACGGAAAAAAATATAGTTGGTAAGATTTACCATCATGATGACTGATTTCTGCACCTGCCGAAAAGATGGTAAACTTACCAGATTATTGGGTTGAATTTACATTGTTTCTAGTTCATTCAACCCGATGTATGGTCAAGTTTACCATCTTTTTGGCAGTCGCAGAAATCAGTCATCATGATGGTAGATCTTACCAACTATTTTTTTCCGTGTGAAAGGCATTTTCACGACGGTATCAGAGAAAAAAGATCTCACTTATGACTGTCGTAGAATCAGAGCCCTTATGGATTAGAGTCCACGCACAATGGATGATCGCGCGTGCGTTAACTTTTTTTTTTCTTTTCGTGGACTCAACAAAATAACATAAGAAGCAACATCCAACTAGACCATACGTCAGTGGTGGATGGTGAAATGTTAGCAACATTGCATCCAGTCCATTTAAAGTCATGAAAAAGGTCGAACGTTGGGGGGTGCACAGTGCTCTCCCAGGAATCGATACTTTAAACGGGTTTAAATGGACTAAATTCACCGTTGCCAGATTGCACGCACCGCCGCGCCACTGCATACGTGGAAAACTCAATGAGAGAATCAATCAGGTGCAGTTTCTTGTTCTACATTTGGCAACGCTGCTTTTGATCAAGAACTCCATTGCGTTTCCTCTCTCAACGTGTCAGTGAAGCTTTTTTTTTATTTTTTCCCCCCTTCTTTCTTTTGAAAAGTTTACGATCGGAAGCACTTGCATCCAACTCGTGGTCTGGTCAATACCCAAGAGAGACAATACGTTATTTACCTCAAGCTCGTCCAGTGTTGTCAATTTTGCAGATTTAGGTTGTATGTACTCATATTTACAATAAGATTCAATGTAAAATATATGCGGGTTTTCACCGTGAATCTGGCAACCTGCACTCGCTTGCAAATCTACCATTCCTCAATCATTTGTTTTCATACTCAATCATTGAGTCATGAGCGGTGAGCGCTGAGCGCTGAGCTACTCTTGCGAGTGCCTCGATGTTTTCAGCCAATCGATGGACCATTTACAGTTTTTATCTTTCCCCTAGATGAAATGCTCGTTCATTTAGTGCCTGCCCTCTTTTTTTAATCCCCCGTAATGGGGCTCTTGCAGACTTCTGCTGCGGGCAAATAAATAGTCCAATCTGATTCATTAACCATCGAAAATCACGAAAATCGCACGGAGAAAGTCTAAAATTCAGTAATAAACTCACATAACTGCTAAAACGTCAAGTTCGTAATCGTAACTTCTCTAAGGAAACACAGAGATATGTCTCAATTTAGATAGGAATCTCCCATGATATCTGCGTCTTTCAGCCATTAAGCCCGATTCTGAGAGTGAATTTCGTGATTTTTTAGTGTACTCATCGTCATTTGTACAGGTTTTTATGCAAGAATTAACTCTTCAATCCCCTGTAGCAAAAGTTTGCAAGAGCCTCATTCTCCTCTCAGTAAATTCAAGTCTGTATATAGTCTCACGTATGAAATTAATAAGGATCTTGCAAACTTTTGCCACTAGCAAATGAATAGTGACATCTGATGTAAAAATCAGCGAATATCCCTTGTACAAAAGTTACAAAGGTACATGGTATATTTCGATCCATCAGTCATATAACCCATACGGTTAAAAACATCTGTTTGGTCATCCATTCTAACGTCTGTATGGATCTAGACGTGAAGGTGCATATGCAGATATCAGAATGAGTGTCCATATGGCCCATACGCATCCATAAGAATGTATATCATTGATCATACTGAATGGGTAATTGTATGATGTTGCTTCATTGTTTTTTGGGGGGGGGGGTGCTTTATTGCCTCTTGTCTTTCCAGAAAATTACCTCCCCATCACCAACTTTTATATAAAACAAGAAAAATAAAAAAGTTTGCTCGATTTTTGGAACAGTGCAATGAAAATGTTTAATTCCTGAATTTCGTGACCGGTTCATTTATATTAAAAGCTAAAAAAAAAAAAAAAAAAAAAGTTTTGAATTTTTTCCCAGTGGCTGCATGTGCAATGTGTCAACACCGGGTTCTCTCCATTTAAACATCCGTTAAATAATCAATCTCTTGAGGATTCACCGAATCCCTGAGAAATCGATAATATTACAAAAAAACATCGTTGCCAAACAGCACGAGCCGCCACTGTTTTTCACGCACTTGCTCTTATCAAAAATACAATTTTTACGATATTTTAAACGAGATAAAAATAAAAATAAAAAAATGGTTCAAAATTGATAAAATACTGTTTACCACGTTACACTGACCAAGTTGCGATAACTGCCGCCGTATACCCAATTTTACGACCTGCTCGTTTCCTTTGGTGCCCTGATACTTTTTTGGCGATTTGGAAACTTACACAATTTGTTGATCCGACATGACGTGACAGAGTGGCGTTTGGAGCTCTTCCCTTTCCCTCATCTTCCGATCAGTCTCATCCGTCGCTGCGACTCAAAGAAAAACTTTTCAGAAATAGTGTCACATGAATAGTGAATACTCATTGCATAGGCGCTAGCTTCGTTAACATCGTGCGGATCATAGGGCTTTGAACGCAATACTCCCACAGACACAGCCGCTTCGATTCCCCTACTTGTTTCTTTCATGGTCACCGCGTCTAACCCGCGTCTCTGAGTCAATGTTACTGTTCGACCTGCTACTCGCTCCTGGCATCCTCATACCACCGGTTCTTTGTCGCGTTTTATACATCCCGAAGTTGTTGATCCGACTGTGACTTTCTGCCTCGACGACCTACTATGTCTTCCTGAGGCTCTGGCAAGCTTTGCTGTGTTTTGAAATCTTCAGGCAGGCGCGCTGTGGAGGAGCCACGAAACGCATCGAAGTGCACTTTTTAAGAGGAATTTATTTTTTATTTTGTACGAAGGGGGGATAAAAGAAAAACCCGCCAAACGGGCTCGGACAAGCAGGTCGTTTGCGCCTGACCTGGTGGCGCGCCGTCATTTCAGTTATGAGGGGGAGGGGGAGGGGGGAAGCTTTTGTTCGCGGAGGGGGGGGGGTGGGCAATCCCTTTTCTCCAATAAATAAATCTTGGGTGTAGAACTTTCAATGGCTGGCCGCGTTTTATTTTTTATTTTTTTTTTTATTTTTATTTTATGGTCTACATAGCTGATGCCAAGTGCAAAGCTATCGACCTCCTCCTTTATAGACTGTTTCAGTAGAGCGATATATCGTATCGATTGCCGCCCGAGATCCTCTGGTTCCAAACAAACTCTGGTTAAATGTAATTTCCCCATAAGCGAACTTTTGAACGGAAATTTAGGCTATTAAATCAAACAATTATTGCAAACTTTTTGCGATTATGAACTATATGCGTCCCCAAATTGCTTAATTAAGCGTATGGCTCCTTGACTAAAACTGCCGAAGTCAATAAGATATCACAGATTAAACTATATGCATTTGGATCGCCCGAAATCCTATACCAACTGCACAACAACAACAAAAACATTTGGGCGATTCTAACCTCCAAATGCATTGTTTAATCCGTATAATAGCTTGTTGATTTCGGCAGTTTTAGTCGTGGAACCAGGCATATTTAACCATTTTCAAGGACGTAGAATTCATAATCGCAAAAAGATCGCATTAATTGTTTGATCTAATTGCCTCAATTTTCGTTCAAAAATGCGCTTATGGGGAAAATGCATTGAATCAGAGTTTGTTTGGAACCAAAGATCCTCAGACGGCCGGCGGCAATCGATACGATATAACGCTCTACTAAAACAGTATTTTAATGGAGGTACTGGTAAGCTGCGTAAAAAACTAAGAAAATATACTTAGAGGCCATTTTTAGCAAAATCATTAAGCCTGGATCACTGGATGGGTCCGATAATTCCGAAATTGTATTTCATAAATGTATGATGCTCCACAAAACCACTAGAGTATCTATCTTTATGTGGGAGTTAAAAATCAGTAAAATCATGGGCGCCGTCAGTAGCGTACGGAGGGATATATCTCTCTTTCTCTTTTACCGTTTGAATGTATGTGCTGGGAAAAGAAAAAAATAGGGGCTGAGGTCACGTTTTAGCCCCTGTTCTTGTCCTTTTCTAACACACGTGCTCTAATGGGGCAAGAGAGAGAAAGACAAATTCCTGCGTACGCTACTGGGCGCCATTATCGGATTTTGTATATTTGCTTACATGCTGAGGGCCGCTGCTGTGTTCTGGTTCAATGCAATAAAAGATTCCATAGTGCCGTATAGAGTTGCTAACAGCGTAATCTTTTTCTCTGCCTTTGAAATTATGCTGGTCAATTTCCATTTACGCTTATAAAATTTCTTTTGGGCATTATGGACATTCTTGACATGCATTATGCTATATGATTAAAATAATCAGCTTTATCGGCAACGACCTCTTGTATCCGTTTTATCCAATGGCGCAACCAGGATCTCTCCCATCTCTCTCATTTCCCATTTGAATGTATAAGTAGGAAAAGGACAGAAAGAGGGGGTTTTATCCCCTTTTCCATCCTTGTCTAAAGTACGTTTCTTAATGGAGAAAGAGAGGTATGAAGAAACTCTCGTTGCGGTACTGGTTTTATCCATTGCTTCCTTTGGTGAGAATGTAAATAAATAAATGATGTACAAATGGTATCCGATTTGTTATTGGAAATTATTGTATTGTATAGATGCCTTCATTTCCATCCACATTATTTTATTTTCATTAAACACTCCAGTATCTGCTCTTATAATTAATCTCGCAATATTTGAGCGTTGTTGTATTTGGAACTTTGTGTTCGCGCTCCGAGGGCGAAACGTAGCTTGTCCATTTAAATACTCGTAAAAAGTCGAATTGTGTACGTATTGGGTGTTCGATAAATACTTCATAATTCGACTTTTTGCTTGGGTTTAAATGAGCGAAGCTGCATTGCGGGACTGCACACTTTGCCACTATGACTGGTTCAGCGGCGCGGTACTTCGGAGCGTCACGACTGAATCAGCCCCGGCTTTAAATTGCGCCTCTCCAGGTAATTCCAGGTTAAAAAAAAAAAAAAAAAAAAAAAAAAAAAAAAAAAAAAAAAAAAAAAAAAAGAGAGAGAAACAAACTCTAATGAAGTTCAATTCTATAAAAATAAGATTGCTTCAACTGTCTCTTTTTTATAAACTCTTACGGGCTATTTGTTATAAGAAAGTAACAAGAATTTATGCTGAATGTCAGATCACCAACACCTCACCAATTTTTTCATGGATTCTCATAACTGATCAAAATTGGAATGGAAGAGGCGGAAAAATGAGCATCTTTAAATAAAAGATAGAGTGTCAGTGTCATAATAATCTTTTAAAGAAAATAACCGTTAATAAAAGACAAATAATTAAAATTGTGCTTGAAGTTTGAAATCCTCTGATCTAATTCATGTGAGGATCTCAAACGAACTATTTCATGGATTCTTTGAGCCTCAAGTGATCTGAATTGGAATATGGCGGGGAAATTCGCGGAAATTTTGAGCATTTATCAATAGCATTTATTATTGATAACTTTTAGAATTAATATAATCGTTTAAAAAAAACCAACCGTTAAAAAACAGAAAAAAATGTCGCTTGAAGTTTGGAATCCTTTGACCTATAACTCATGTGAAAAAACGTGAAGAGAAAACACAAATTAACCGTCAATAGCAATCCTTGTGATATATTCTGTTTAGAGGGCCCTTGGCCTGACGCTTACGATAACATAATAACAACGCGTTTTTTAAATGCGATTTCAAAGGAATTAATTACTAGAATTTGTTTACGTAATTGGGCAAATGATCTGTTTTCGACGAATGCACGGTTTTTATACCAACGGAAAAGTCTTTCCAGAGTCCGATTTCACACGAAATGGAGGTATAACTTGTGACACCTTCCTAGGAAAGATGCGTCGAAAGTTAGAAAAAATTCCGTCATTGTTTTCATTCATTATTCCCGAATAAATTGTTTTTAAAGCAAACCATGGCGCTGCGAAGTGAAAGCGATTCTATACATAGGGCGTTCAAAAAGTAATACACATTTTCGTTTTCTGAGCAAACAACAGCGGCTATTCAAATAATTGCGGTTCGTGTGTGCTTAAATTCCTTGTAATGGTTGAAAATTGACTGATTTACTGAGTTTCAAAAATTGCTATTTTATCCAAGAAAAAAAAAATTAAAATTGAGACTTTTAATTGAAAAAAAACAAAAACAAAAAACCACAAGATCTGACTGAAATTGACTGAAGTTATAGTTTTCTTCATCGGATGACTCGATTTCATTTCATTTTTCTAAGTAATTTCCATCATTTAGAGTCTCAGCTGTACAGCCGTTCTGCACAATTCTCAATCATCGTTTTTTCGAAGTCTTCTTTACGGAGGGAATATTGAAGGAAGTTTGTACAACGATTTTGATTTGGTCGTTGGAATCAAACCGTCTGCCTCTGCGAGGGAATTTTTCAACTTGGAAAATAACTAAAAATCACACGGACCAAATCCATCGATGAAATCAAAATCGCCATACAAACCGCAAAATGCCCTCCGTAAAGAAGACTGAAAAAGTGATCCTTGAGAAGTGGAGAAACAGCGGAGGCTCTTTGTTAAACATGCGATGGAAAGTACTTTGAAAAAAAGAATGGAGTCGCAAGTCGTCCTATAATAATAACTATTTTCAGTAAATTTCAGTCAGATCTTGTAATCCCCCCCCCCAACAGAAACACTCAATTTTAATTTTTTTCTTTTTCTTGGAAAAAATAGCTGAAAGTCCTGGAGGGGTCGATTCAACACATCATTTTTAAAACTCAGTAAATCAGTCAATTTTTAACATACAGAGCTCTACTAGGTCTTGTTTCATTGGTTATTAGACAAAGGACTTTTAAGCGCACACAAACCGCAATTTGATTGCTGCTTTTGTTTGCTCAAAAAACAGAAATGTGCATTACTTTTTGAACCCCTTGTATGATGTCATTGACGGTTCTCCTGCAACTTTAACTTCAACTCGTGTCCACTATTTACACGTATAGGTATAAAGTAATCGATTCTACGATAATCAGACCCCCCCCCCCCCAAGAATCGATTTATTTTACAAAGGTCTAGCTAAATGGAGAAAATATATATGTTGTTTTCAAACCCTGGGAGCCACCACTGCTATACACTGAGAGTAATCACTTATGTAAAAACAAGGAAACACGTTTACTTATGACTGGCTTCCTTGCGCAAAGTAAAGTTCTGATGAATGATAATGCAGGAGGATCACTGTCACAACAAGGAATCTTTCACCTGTAGCAGCAGACTTTTTCCTTGGGTTAAAGGGATTTCCCCTTACTTTAAAAAAAGTTCACTCCACAAAGGACTGAATAATTATGGAAACTAGACCAAATTTGACACAAAAGCTTCAGAGTGAATTCAAAAAAATTACATGGATTTAATTATTGGTTTCACTCTAACACTAAGTGTTTTTGACCCAGTTCCAGTGGCGTCGCGTGTAATTTGGCAACAATGTATTCTATCCATTTCAACTCATGTAAAAGATCGAATTCAGGGGGTGCACAGTGTACAAGGAAAATTCGATATATTTAATGAGTTTAAATGGAGCAGTTGCATTGTTGCCAGATGACACGCGACGCCACTGCCCAGTTCCCGTATTCAGCCCTTTGGGAGTGAACTTTTTTTTACAGTGCTTGATCAATATTTCACTGGGCAGTTTTTTTAACACAAGCGAAATACACCTTGGATTAAAAAAAATATTTCAGAGAATTCTCTCAGTGTAGGCTATACAAAAGACCTCATCCTATCACTCTTTCAGAACTTTCCCGCTGTTCCGCGTGTATGCGAGTTGAACTGGAGGAGAGATTTTGCTTTTGTACGGAGGTCGTTTCCGCTCAATCCTCTGGGATCGCCATAAACTGCCTTTTAAGCTGAGTGAATGGAGCAAAGATGCGAGAACGCGAGGATGCGCATCTAATAAAAACCTCGCGAAAGGTCTCACTTCTAACTCAAATGCTTTCCCACGTTGTCATATAGGCATAGTGACGTGCGGCAGTGGCGTAGCGTGCAATTTGGCAACGTCGTATTGTGTCCATTTGAACCCATGTAAAAATTCGAATGCGGAGGTGTTCACCGAACACCCAACATTTCGATCTTTTTCATGGGTTTAAACAGATGAACTGCAACGTTGCCGAATGGCACGCTGCGCCACTGACGTGCGGTACCAGCAAGCAAGAAAGACACCGCTTGCCCTTAGATTTTCTGAATAATGGGGCTCTTGCAAACTTTTGCTGTGAGCAAATGAATACAGTCCAACCCTGCGTAAAAACCAGCGAAAATCGCATTAAAAAAGTCTAAACGTCAATAAAAACTCACAAAACTGCTATAACGGTAAGATCTTAATGGCGACTCAAGGCAGGTATCATGGAAGATAGATTCCTGTCCAATTCGTCACTTGCTCTATGGAAACACAGAGAAATGTCTCAATTTAGATAGGAACATCGCTTGATCCTTGCGTCTCTCCGCTATTAACCCTTTATTTATGGGTCAAGCCCGAGATAACTTTTTTTTCTCCTCGAGTCTATTTCACATTGTTTTAATCTTCATTCCGGATAAATGAAAAATAATATAGATGAAAACACTACAATATAGAAGATCTCATTGGGCGCCTTCAGTTCGTTGAATATGCAATTCCAACTCCACCGAGTACGAACAGTTAACTACCTTCCCTCTAGAAACGGAGGAGAGTGGTGTTCTCTTCAATTAATCTGATTCTTGAAGGGTTAAGCCTGATTCTGAAAGTAAATTTCTTGATTTTTTAGTGTACTCATTGTCATTTTTACAGGTTTTTATGCAAGAATCAACTCTTAATTCAGTCCCTTGTAGCAAACGTTTGCAAGAGCCCCATCAAAAATTACCGCATAAACCTATTCATTTTTCATAATATCTCTGTCATTCGGCTAAATTCTGCACTTTAGAAGTTAAGAACATGCATATTTTTTCCAAACAGGAGTATTCATGTATCTGAACTTTCTTTGCAATATTCTAAGCCGAATTAACCCTACCTGGCGCCGAATAAAAGTTTACTAGTGCCTCTGGGCGGTTCGTGGGTTCAACATAGTGAAGCCAGTAAGGGGCTTGAACAAATGAAAATATATATATTTTTTTTTTCTTTTCTTTGCTCCTCCTCCATTTGAGGCCTTTTTGCCATGTAATGGTGGGTTTTTCACTTCAGTAACAAGGGTTCCTCAAAATTTTGCCCCCCTTAAAATCTTGCGCCCTAGGCTATAGCCTATAGTCAGCATTGGATAATCTAATTCCCCTTGTTTGAATATTTGAAAGTTGAAAACGATCCCCCCCCCCGTGTTTCCCATATTTCAATTTAAAAAAAATTACAGTTCCATGTAAAAAGAAAAAAAATTGGTAATTTTGTACCTTGAACTCATGGGGGTTAAACTTTTGGGTTTTTGAAGCCGACACGTATAATGAATATGTCACCCGTCTCGACTGATTAATTTTCATACAGAATAAATGCATATTTTTTTTTTTACGCCGCGAGTGTAACTCATACTGTTCACTGTGAACCTTCATGATTCACGGTGACTGTTAAGGATCGCAAATTGCAGCGCACTGCGTTTGTGCTGGGACGTAAGCCGCAAACAAACGTTCAAATATGAGGTTCACGGGATTTGCCTCGTGACCTCGTGGTGCTTGCAGCTTGCAACTACGTGACCTTGTATATTTATACAAAACAATACGGATCCCTTTACGAAATTCACTATTAACACAAACAATATTCTTGTGAATACGGAAGAGACGGATTTTTGGGACTCTTTCTGCATACAAATGGGAGCCAGTGGCGTAACGTGCAACTCGGCAACGTTGTAATCTTTTCCATTTAAACCCATACAAAAGATCGAACTATTGTGTATTCGGTGAACACCTTCACATTCCACACTATACATGCACAAAATACAACGTTGTCAAATCGCACGCTAAGCCACTGATGGGAACGTTTTAGATTTCATTGATGGACAGGGGGCCGCGGCCGGGGCACAGTATGTAAGTACTACATACGTGGAGCGAGTAAATGGGTAAAATACCCCACAGGTAATTTTTTTTTTTTTTTTTTTTTTTAATTACGATATTTCAGAGGAGACACAATTACCTTAATTTGGACGTACTCTACCGATGGCCAAAGAAATAATGAGCTCATCTTACTATTTAATAGACATTTTCCTCCGTGTACATTGTTTTTCTGGTCGAATTAGACTTAATCTGAACAAACTAACCTTATGGACCAAAAACGACAATAGACGAACTGTGCCCTTGGACAAACTGCCCGGCCATACCTGAACGGTTTGATCTGTCGATTAATTTTAAAACTTCCCTTCCATTTCATAAATATAATCTCAATTTCACTCGCTCCCCTGTAAAACGAATTATTCTAAAACGGTTTTAATACGACGATATAGGACGTTATGGTAATGCACATTCGTTTCAATGAGAAAACTGTTCAGAGAACCCGTATCCCGCAACCTGCAGTCACCTAAAAGGTTTCCTCAAAAACCGAGCATCAAAGCGGAAGAACTCAAAGAAGATCATATTTCGAGCTCTGACTCCCACCACGTACTGCGCTACCAATCCACTCACTATATGCACAATCCCTTTCCCTTTCATCTCAAACAGCATCCCAGCAATCCAGAGCAGGCGTTTTGGGTATAATTAATGACATTTTTCAATTCATCGATGATTCCACCGGTTGAGAAAAGATTACATAGTTCAGTACAGTATATGACTGTACTGCGCAAAAATACTCTGATCAATAATATTTTATCAATCGGCGGAGACGCCATCAATTAATATAAATATTCGCAAGTTTTTTAAAGTCATCGACGACTCCACCGGTTGAGATAAGATTACAGATACAAGTATTTTCGTACTCCACTCAACTGAACTGTGTAATCTTTTCTCAATCGATGGAATCATTGGTGAATTGAAAAACGCCATTGATTATACAATTTAAACGGCAGCCTTTGGAGCAAATCCCAGCCCCTGGGTATAACATCGCATCGCGCCCGAATTTTCACCTTCACCGAAAAACGAAGCTCTCTCGACGCGCGATGGATTTTGCTTATGATTAACGGGTCCGCGGCTTCTTCTCCCTTTGCGTATCAGTTTCCGTTTCGCCTCTCGCAGAAAGGGACATTGCGACAGAGCTTGCGAGGACTTAGCAGCACAGAGGATAAGAGGGATGTCATAAAGTGCTCGGGTATCCTGCAGCAAACACCCCCCCCTTCTTCCCCCGGACACTCAACTCCCCCCTCCCACAAACAGAGCGGAACTTTTAACGGGGGCTAATTTGTTTTCCTTCCGCCTCTAATTCGTTTCCTCGGCGGTGCTATAACGGCCAGAGCTGCCGTTTTCATGTATATTTAATGACAGTTTTTAAATCATCGATGATTCCATTGGTTGAGAAAAGATTACAGAGTTTAGTTCAGTGTATGACTGTAATGCACGAAAATACTAGCGTCTTTTATCTTTTCTCAACCGGTATATTTTAATTAATTAACGGCTTTTGCACCAATTGAGAAAAGATTACAGATCAGAGTATTTTCGTGCATTACAGTCATACACTGAATTGAACTATGAAATCTTTGGCGGCGCTATAACGGCCAGAGCTGCCGTTTTGTGTATATTTAATGACAGTTTTCAAATCATCGATGATTCCATCGGTTGAGAAAAGATTACGCAGTACAGTTGAGTTTATGACTGTAATTCACGAAAATACTCGCATCTGTAATCTTTGCCAATCCGGTGGAGACGTCCCTGACTTAACCCTTAACTGCAGATGAGCCCAGATCTGGAACAATTACTTTGAAGCCTTACCTAAAAGTAGGGGACTTGAGTTGTACTGTCGCTGCATGGTGGGTCACATGTGGAACAGATACTAAACGAGTAAGAATTGTCGATTTTGTCCTAGAGCGCGCAGCACAGGATAGAGAACGTACAGAGTGGTTGAAAATAGCATTCTGAAAATCTGACAGAGATTTTCCGATTTTCATTGTTATGTTTGGGAGTAACGCAGGGGTACCATATACAACAAAAAAAAAAACAACTATTGAAACTTACTAACTTATTTTTTACTTCTTTAATTTTTTTTTTTTTTTTTTTTAACCTGAAAACTTCATTTTCAGTTGCATGGATACCTAAATGTGGGTAAGGCCATATTTGGAACAATTAATATTCAGGCTCTTTACCATTGAAATATAATGGAAAGAATTTGTTCACTATTTTTCTCTGTCTGAAGGATCAAAATTGTACTGAAAAAAAAAAAATTGTTTTATTGAAAAAAAAAAAAAATCATGCAGTAAAGGGTTAAAAAAACAAGTTAAGGATATTTCAATAGTTTAACGGCGATTGCACCGATTGAGAAAAAATTACAGATCAGAGTATTTTCGAGCATTTCAGTCAAATACACTTAATTGAACTGTGTAATCTTTTCTCAACCGGTGGAATCATCAGTGAATTGAAAAAAAAAAAATGTCATTAAATATACACACAAACGCAGCACGCAAGGCAAAACTACATCCATCGAAATTCCTGGTATTTGGGGGAGGAGAGGGGCGCGGAAGGGGGAGGGGGTTGAATTTTTTATTATCTTTTTTCTCTCAATATGCGTTTCGAAAATCGAGCGCAACCGTTCAGTTCGAGCATTGTGAAGCGGGGGAGGTAAAGGGAGTATAGAAGGGAGGGAGGAGGGGGAGTGGTGAAGGGTGACGGGGAGGGGGAATTGGAGGGGGGCTCCCCACGCAATACGCAGCCACGCATCTTTCACTCCCAGGCACGTCTAAATATTTATTTTACTTTATCAGACAACTTTCCACTCACCGCGGCGCGGCGCACAGTGGAGCGAGTGTGTGGTAAAAGTCGGACATGGCAAAGAGACTTTAAATACGTACTATGACTTTCAAAAGAAAGTACCCTAAAATTCCTACCATGGTATATTTTATTGTTCTGTCGTTTTCAATAGAATTTTCGATTTTTCATGACGTGCTCTAGAAAGTCATTCTGTTTCATTCTTAAACACTTGAAAGCCGCAAAATTGTTTAAAGGTTGCCAAGATTTAAAATGGTAAAAATGGGTCTGTTGCGTACTTTTGCCACATCAATATAACTCATTGTTTCGAACGTAAAATTCTGCGAAAATAATGATGCGCACATTAAAAACTTTCAAAATCCACTCATTAACTCAGAAAATACCTTCCATTTCAAACAACCCGCGCTACACTAGACACCATGACACCGACTTATAACTACATAGATGGAACCACCTCGTTTATGTAAACATGAACAGAACTTACAAACATTGGAATGTTTCGTTTAAATGCGTACATTTCTTATATTATTTTGTAATCTTTGATAAACCGAAAAGACCAGACAGCAAATGCAGCCAATAGTTCGTGTATATAGAACGGAATTCCATCATTTTGTAGTTACGATGTAGTTTACTTGCACGGTGGTTCCGTCTATGTAGTAGTATACCGGTGCAAAT
The DNA here is from genome assembly GCA_011764245.1 of Trialeurodes vaporariorum. NCBI lineage: Eukaryota > Metazoa > Arthropoda > Insecta > Hemiptera > Aleyrodidae > Trialeurodes > Trialeurodes vaporariorum. The sequence continues at coordinate 52,037,091 of VMOF01000035.1, forward strand.
AGTGTCTAGTGTAGCGCGGGCTGTTTGAAATTGAAGCGATTTCCTGAGTTAATGAGTGGATTTTGAACGTTTTTAATGTGCGTATCGTTATTTTCGCCGAATTTTACATAAGAATCAAGGTTCTATTTTGTTGTAGCAAAAGTATGCAACAGACCCATTTCGACCAGGTTACTTTCTTTCGAAAGTCATAGTACATCTTTGTTAATACGCAACGCAGAAGTTTGAAAGTGATTTCATTGATTTTATTGTAAAATTTCCTACAAGAACCACTCTTTATAGTTTGTGTTTTGACGATAAAAACATTTAAATTTGCAGTTTTAGTAATTTTTTCCATGTCTGACTCCTCCCATCCTCACACCACTGTGTGGCGTGGTGCTCCTTGACGAGTCCTCGCGATGCGATGATCCTTTCAGACGAATCCTTTTCGTGTTTTCTTCAAGTTTCTTTGTCTGCGATGAGTCAACATAAGTTTTCCTCACCTTTTGTTTTTCTTCCTCGCGGTTCGCGGCTTGCCACGCGCGTTGAGGAAGAATGCTCTTCCTTCTCTTTCGCTTCCGCGGTCGTATAATCTTTGCAGTGCACCCCTCACCCCGTATTTCCCGAACCGCATCCCGGCATTTTATCGCGACGCAAATACAGATTTCTTGTGTATTGTAATTTGATTTTTTTTTAAAGACTCATTGAATTTCTTCGAAAGAATTTATCGGTTATTTATACTTCTCTGAGCAACAATAGCAGCATATTTCTTTTTTATCCTTAAAATTTCATGTATCCCTTAACCCATACATGCCCATTGGGTCGTTAATGATTCATTTGTTGTGTTTTCTTTGGACCAAATTGCAGTAAAGTTAGGCCAATTTCACACAAAAACCAATTTTGGGATTTTTTTAGCATGTAGGGTCATTCCACAGTACATGTGACACCCGTAACACTATTGATCGACATCTTTTGGTTTGAAGAAAAATAATGCCATTCAATCAAAATTATTCTACTAAAGCTCATTTCTTTCTTAGCCTCAAAAATGCAACAAATTTTATTGGTACCTGAGAAATATTACTTTAAAGTGTTACGGGTGTCACATTTTCAGTGGAATGACCCTGTATCATTTTGCTGGACCAAAAAATTTCACATTTTTTAATTGCTGTAACTCCACAATGGTGTTTTTTGAGAAAAACGCTTTAAAATTTCAAATAATGTTGGGCATATATGGGTTAAAAGCTAATTCTCACAGGAGTACCGGTCGTGACCCCCTCACGGAAAAAGAAGACAGATAGAATTTACCATCTGCATATAACTGATTTTGGAGTTTGCTATCAACAAAAGTAGCTTTGGTAGCGTGGACAAAACCTTTGGTAGAAAAACGATCCAGCAAAAGATGACTTAAGTTGAGCGAACCAAATCTCTTGCTCTCCTAACCAAAAGTTTCGAACGCCTAACAAAAGGAGATGGCACCCATACCAAAATCTCTTCAGTTATATAGGCGTACAAAACCTTTGGTTAGGTGAACAAAAGATTTGGTTTGCTCTACGAAATTCTTCCGCAGGGTTTACTGAGGGTTTAATCAGCGCTATATCCCTGAGCGATTTCTTCTGTTTGTTTTTATTTCTGTGCGGTGAATCGGTAAAACTGAGATTATATTTAAAGAATGGAAGGCATGCATGATTGAAATTTTATTAATAAAATTATTTTATTCTTATCTGCTTGGACACCATTTGTATCGATCTGTTGATCCATCTATTTATTTATTCATCTATACTTAGTTATTCATCTCTTTTTGTTTATCTATTTATTTTGCAGGATTTGCATAGGACTGGATGTAGTTTATTCTGCGGACAGACGGGTCAGCAAAATCAAGCCGTCCTGAAACGAGTATTACTAGCGTATGCAAGGTGGAACAAGAATGTTGGATATTGCCAGGGATTCAACATGCTAGCAGCTTTAATTCTTCAAGTGATGGACAGATCGCAGCCAAATTCAGTGAAGGTAAACATCCAATACAGTATTCACACGGGAAAAAGATAATTGGTAGAATTTACCATCTGCATAGCTGATTTTGCAGTCAGCTGTCAAGTATAGTAAAGTTTACTAAACTATGATCAAATGCATGTACTGGGTCAACAAATTACCTTAATTTACCATAATGTAAGTTGCGTTTACAATCTACTTGATAGCTGACCAGTAGCGGCCCGTGAGATTTGGCAACTATGCATTTTTCCCCTTAAACTTAGGTAAAAAATCGATTCAAGCGGAGGCTGGCAGCCTCCTCGAGTTTCGATTGTTTTTCATGTATTTAAATGGGATAAAAACACTGTTGCCAAATCGCACGAGCCGCCACTGTAGCTGACTCCTTAAGATGGTAAATTTTACCAGTCTTTTTTGCCCGTGCAAGAGTCTGAATTGCTCTGAAATACTCTCGAAACTTTACACTATTATACTCTGCGTTCATCACCGACGTCAAAATTTTTCATGCGCCTTCAAGAAAGAGTGCACGCAACACGCAACACGCAACCACATGTTTCCGAATTTACATAAGATATTTGCAAGAATGCATTGATAAAACTCCAACAACTTTAAAACCAACTCTGATGAACTGAAACTAACCTCACACTTTTGATGAGAAAGTTGTCTTCTTCATTGAGATTCATGCTCATGATCATGCTTAAGCATGGTAATGAGAATACTGGATACAGAAATCACACTGTCAGCACGTGCGAACATACAACTGAATAACGGGTCGTTCCTTTTTCATGGTCTATTCCTCCAATCGATTGTCGACATGAAGACACGCTTTTGATTGGTTAATAATGACGTATAGTTTGAGGCCATGAGGCTTGGCGTTGCGAATATTTTGAAACTTTAATGGTGGCGGTCCGAGACCAATGTTGAATTGCTCCCATTTAAACCCATGTAAAATATCGATTTGAGGAAATGCACTGTGCACCCCTAGTATTTCGATCTTTTTTATAGCTTTAAATGGACTAAATGCAATGTTGCCAAATTGCAAGCGCTGCCATTGAATTTTACCTTTCCGTAAAAAATAAATCAAAGGCTCTTAAAAGAACCAAAATCTTGACAAATATGATTCTTTGACTAAACAACTTTTCAGGAAAAAGCTGCACAATCTTTGCAAAGTCTGGTGACATTTGAGACATTTTGAATTTTTATTTCTCGAATCCAAAGAGCAGTAGCGAGACGTGAAATTTGGCAACGAAGTACTTCCTTCATTTAAACTTACTGAAAAAATCGAATGCTTTGGTCATCGGCGATGACTAGACGTTTCAACCTTTCTAATGTGTTTAAAGGGGAAAAATGAAACGTTTACAAATTACACGCCTCGTCACTACCAAAGAGCCCTGGAAAAATAGTAGTATCAATCGATCTTTAAGTTGAGTAGGACCCTTGCTGGAAAATTAACGAATAAATTGAATGCATAGAAAGATAAAGTTCTCGAATAACCTTGAAGTTACGCTCTGTTTGCTTACAGGAACGAAGAAAAAGTTTGTAACTACATCCGAGGAAAACTTGGGTGGTTCTTTTCAACATGTTCTCTCTCATTGGCTTTTGTTATGCCGAGTGCTTAATTGTCACTTCATGTCAAAGTTTTAGGCGTATTTACTGTAATGATCTCATCGTTTAAATGTGAGCTAGCTCTATAATCATGTATCTACACTGCCGCTCTTTTTTCAGGTAATGATCTACTTAATTGAAGGTGTGTTACCGGAGAGTTATTTTGCTAATAATCTGAGAGGCCTTTCCGTGGACATGGCTGTTTTCCGGGAGCTCCTCAAACTGAGGTTTCCTGCTCTGTCAAGACACTTGGATCAACTTCAAAATGACTCAAAAGATTCAGGTACTATACAGTGTGCAGTGAATACTTAATCAACATTTATTAATCTTCCATTTAATTACTTATACGAAATTTTGCGGTTACATTTAATACGTCCAGTTTTTTTTTCCTGGTACGAACAGATTATGATGAAATAATGAAAAATATTTTATACAAAACATACACCATTTTGAGGGTAAGTCAACATTCACATGTACACGCCAAATCTCCACATGCACTGTTTATCATGACAATAAGCTTTCTTAGTTTTTGTTTTTATCTGTGAGGACTGAGGAGAGAATATTTTGCATCCAGCGCGGCGATAAAAAAAATAAACGAAGGATAGACAAGTAGACTATAAAAACTTTGAGGTTCAAAAGAATTTCTAGACAAATGGCAGCCACCCAAGGGTACATTTAGAATGATCGCGGGACAGCTCCCCCCCCCCCCTTCTGTTGGTCACGCCCCGGAATAATGATATAAATCTCGCAACATACGATAAAAAATTGAAAAATATGAGAACTCAAAAAAATGTGAAAAAATTGGTCGAGCATCGGTTTGACCCTTCTCTTAAATTTTCTGTACGTAGGCAGATGCTCTTGGTGCTTTTAGTGGCCTTAGTGTCACCACAAAGCACTAGTTCGGAGGCTCTTTGCGGTTTTAGCGAACTTTGAGTCAAAGTTGCAAGTCTGCGGTGAAGCGATGGTGCTTGAATATGAATTTAAACCCCACAGAGTGATTGGATCGAGTAAAGTGAGCTATAGGTATACATATACATAGCGAACAAAGATATATGTATACGCATTGTCTCTAGACTCAAACACACAAGCGCATTGCTTTTAAGTTCACTGTTATTGGCGATGACGCAAAGTGCGCGCCCCAGCCTAACAATGGAAAATAGAATTAGTTTAAGTTACCGTTGGCAATCCTACATGCTTAAAAACGTACCATCAACGTCAAAAAAAGTCTCCTCAGAAAAGCGTTTCTCTGGAAAGTTTTCTGACAGCAGGAAATGAAAACTTTTATCACGGAAAAAAAAAGATTAGTGAAAATAACCATACGAATACCTGATTTTGGCACCTGCTAGATGTTATGGTAAACTTGACCAGAAGTATGGTACATTTACCGATACTTTGAGTAAATTCGACATGCAATCAGGTAACATCACCTAGTACCTAGTCAAAACATAGTATACTTCTGGCTAACATTACCATAACATCTAGCAGGTGCCAAAATCAGGTATCCGTATGGTTATTTTCACCGTAGTTTTTTTTCCGTGAGGTTACATATAAAACAAACAAAAAACAAAAAACCAAAACTTTTAGGTTACTCAAGACGTGAAACGGTGTTAGTTTCTTCCTTCTATATTCTTTTCCACTCATTATCATCGAATCTACACACTAAACCACCTTAACATACCCCCTTCCCCCTACTTATATTTTTCTTGATTCACTACATTCTATAGTCTATAGTTGGCTGTAGGCTCCTTAACTGGGGTAGAAGCCATAAAACAAACAAAAAAAAAAAACAAAAAAAACTTTTAGGTTATTTCTAATTACCCTTGAGTGGCACTGTGCCATTTGTCTATAGGAATTCTTTTGGATCTCAAAGTTTCCATCAATCTCATAGTCTAGTCGTCTATTCTTCGTTTATTTTTTTATCGCCACTCTGCAGGCTGATTATTGGCGATTGTATCGTTCTTATGGTTGGTGCCGTTCCGATAGGTTTTATTCCGACAAAAACCTCCTCCATCTCTGCGGAACGCCGATGACTCCTGAGCCATCATCGGAGAATTTCATGGCACCACCCATACGATAACAAGCGCACTCGATCATCGAATCGATGTAGAATTACGATACGATTGTTCATTATCAGCTTGCTGGGTTGTAAAATTTGTTCTCTCTTCAAAGATAAAAACGGAAACTAAGGAAGCTTAATTTCATGATAAATGGGGCATGTGGAAATTTTTATGAGCGACAAGTGAGGGGGGAAATTGTCGCAGTATTTTGGTTTTTGAGTCCTTTTCTAAGATTTCCATGAGGGGCAGCGGGGTTTGGAGGAGGGATGGTTGTAGGTTGTCCCAGGGCCCCCTTCCCCCTCTTGGACCCTCCTAAAATCCTCCCTATACGCTAATTGCCAAGGAGCAGTGAGAGATGTATACCTAGTGGGGCCAAGGCTGCCGTTTTGCGTATAATCAATGCTATTTTTCAATTCACCGATGATTCCACCGGTTGAGAAAAGATTACACAATTCAGTTCAGTGCATGACTGTAATAAACTAAAATACTCGCATCTGTAATCTTTTCTCAATCGGAGGAGTCGTCGATGACTTTAAAAAACTTGCGGGTATTCTAATTAATCAACGGAGTTTCTACCGATTAAGAAAAGATTACAGATCAGAGTATTTTCGTACATCACAGTCATACACTGAACTGAACTGAACTGTGTAATCTTTTTTTCAACCAGTGGAATCATCGGTGAATAGAAAAATATCATTGATTATACGCAAAACGGCAGCCCTGAGTGGGGCGGCTCGAGCAAACAGGCAACATTGCATTTCGCTCATTTAAACCTATGTATAATATATCGATTCGAGGTAGTGCACGGTGCACCTCCAAAATGTCGGTTCTTTGCGGTCATTTTGATAATTTAACAGCAATTCCACCGATTGAGGAAAGAATGCAGATAGAGTGATTTCTTGCATTACAGTCATATACAAACTTAACTGAACAATTAACTGCGTAATCTTTTGACCAATCCATGAAATCATCGGTGAATTGAAAATGTGTCAGTAAAATAAATGTACACAAGAATGGCAGCTTTAAGATATAAGCGATCCATTCACAAGTTATTCAAGTTCACTTTTGACCGATGATTATTTTTGCTTATCAAGTGTACTTAGCATTGATCCACAAATCTTGAGGGCGATTTTGAGGAAACTTTTTCTACCGAGAACACATTTTCTAACCAGAGCAAAGTCCCACCAACTTAACACAGAGAAAAATACTTCGGTAAAATTTTATCAACGAAGTTTTCGGTTGCAGGAACCAAAATGTTCGGTCCTGAGTACCGAATGCTTCATTAGTAGTACCGAGTATTCGATAGGGGCGGAATTCGGGTTATACTTATCGAAGTCTTCGGTACTTACCACCAAAAATTTTGGTTTCTTCAACCGAAAACTTCGGTGATCAAAATAAACCGAATCTTCGGTTCTAATAACGGAGACATTTTTATCTGTGTTGTTTGTGCAGAAAACATCCGTATTGTGAACTTAAGTTTTTACAACCCACTATTTTTCCTTTGACAGTGTGTGTCGTATCCTCGTTTTTATATTTTCACCAGCGGCGTAGCGTTCAATTTGGCAACGTAGCACTTTGTCCATTTAAACTCATGTAAAAGGTCGAATGCGAAGGTGTTTACCGAACACCCAATACTTCGATCTTTTTCATGGGTTTAAGTGGACGAACTTTGGCGTTGCCAAACTGCACGCTACGCCACTGATTTTCAGTCTTTATTTAACTATTTCTTTCACTGTTTCAGGGACGAGTTACGAGCCGCCATTGACAAATGTGTTCACTATGCAGTGGTTTTTGACTTTGTTTTGCAACTGTCTTCCACAGGCCATGGTTCTAAGAGTTTGGGATCTCATTTTCTTAGAGGGAAATGAAATTTTGTTGAAAACAGCTTTGGCCATTTGGGATTCATTGTCAGAGTAAGTCCGAGCCTATTTCAGTTTAATCTATAATTGTGACGCGCCGAGGGAAAAAGGCGCCTTATCTTCACTGGATAAAATGAAGGGCACTTCTTTACTATGCAGTGCTTCATATTCTCCCCAGTTTATTTTATCTTTCCAAGGAAAGCAAATACTTGTATCTTGCTAGAAAATGTTACTAAGAATAAGCCACAATTTATGGGGTTTTTAGTCGAATATTACATTTTTTTTTTTTTTATTTTCTTCATTTTTTGTATTTTTTCAATGTCTTTTATCAAAACGGATGCAAAATTCAGATTTGGCATAAAATTTACAATCAGCATCATTATAGTTCTTAGGTTTTTAGCTGTGGCGTCGCAGGCAATCTGGTAACGCGCGCTGAATTTAGTCCATTTAACACTTAAGTGGTCAAATTTATAAACGTCTTCCATGTTTGCACGCGTATTAAGTATAGCAGACGTTAAAAAACGTCAACATAATTGGTATGCGGGTTGCATGAGGGTATGTAGTGCCAAAAAAACCCGCGAACCTAACCTAACCTAACCTAACCTAACCATTTTCAACTGGATTTTTCACAACCTGAAATTAAATTTACGGTGATTCCATGCCACGTGACTGAGGTGATCGATTAGTTGATCGACGATTACTGGTCATTTGCCGGATTTCATGGAGTTTTTTTTTGTTTTTTTGTTTTTTGTTTGTTTGTAAAAGGAGGATCGTCAGCACCTGTAGGCATAGGCGTAGCGAATCAGGGGCTAAGGGGGCTATAGTCCCCCACTTTTTTGGGTGGAGGGGCTAAAAATCGGGGCTAAAAATCGGGGCTAAAGAGACTTGGCAACATCGACTTGTGGCAACAATTGGCGTGTATTTGAAACGTAGAGAAGCAAAAAAAAAAAAAAAAGGGTCATCACTTTTTCACTTTTTAGCCCCCCCCCCCCCACTTTTTTTTGGTCACGCTACGCCTATGCCTGTAGGTAGATCTAATAAAGATATCTGTCAAGTTTGGATGCTTGAATCCGCAAAATAAGACGTAAGTATGGGAATTCTCTTAATCGCTGTTCGATCTATCGTATCGCACTACGATAGTCCGAATTTCCCTAGTTACGTCCTTATTTTCGAGCATCCAACCTTAACAGATATCTTTGTTAGATCTACCTCCAGGTGCTGACGATCCTCGTTTTACAAAAAGAACTCCATAAAATCCTGGAAATGACCATTAATCGATCGACTAATCGATCCCCTGGTAAAAATGGCAAGTACAAGTTAATACATAAGCTCTACTAACGTTGATACAGTTTTTACTAACATGTACTCACTTTGTTCCAAAAGATAGTAGAAGTTAGTAGGAAGTTAGTAGAGCCTGTTTACCATTTTTACCAGGGTCCCCTTGGTCACGTGCCATGGAGCTGCACATTAAGGTTGTAAAATAAGAGGTAATCAAACCAAGCCGCCTGTATAAAAAAATGCCAATTACAGAGATTCCAGGTCCATTTACAGAAATTTCGGTCGCAGTTCTCGGAATTCTGACTAGGAAAGTACAAAAGAGAAATCTTGTTACGGTATAATCGCAAGAGAAGAAGTTATTTTCGATTTTCTCTTTCACACTCCCAAAATACCAACAGATCGCCACTCTCGAGTTATTCAGAGCCTCGCTTCTTGTCCATCAACTATTTTCAAATTAATAAAATAGTTTACTCACTTTTCCTGCGAGTGAAGAACTTTAGTCGCACGTAGAAATAGAATGGAAGCACACTTCATTATAATTGAAACAAACTTCGCCTTCAAAGCGAGTGACTATGCAATTTCTCCTCCTTCTCCTCACCAATGCAATGCTCGGAGGCCTGCCCCCGAAACGCTTGAATAGATAGGAAGGAAAATTCATCTCGAGGACGATTCGAGGCGCTTTGCAGTTTGGATAGCGGGAAAGTGTAAGAGTAAAGACTCCGCTCGCATTTCTCTTGTTTACATTTTCTTTGAGAAACCAAAACAGCCCGGAGCTTTGATTTGACTCGCAAACGTGAAGTTTTCGAGAAACATATCCCTTTTTCATAGCCTGTCGGAGACTACTTAAATATTCTCAGGCAGTTATTTAGATAGTTTTCTCGGCACAACTAACGCCCGGTGTAAAGCATGCACAATTGCTCACCGCTTCCATTGTCCGCACATTCATTTTGGTAAAATGAGGCGGTGATTTTCAAGATTTCCCTTTTGATGCGGGTACAGTTTGGTTGGGTCAGTGGCGTTATTTCAGGTCTTGCCACGAAGAAACGGGGGGGGGGATAAAAACTTATGACATTTTTTTTCTATTTTATTTATCATGCAATAAATCTGACTATCGAGGTCCTCGATGATCCTAACCTAAAGTCCTTTTTCACTTTTACACCTAAGCAAATTAAATTTTAGGGAAAAAACACGTTTCAAACACTTTCCTTTCAAAATAAATACCTACACTACAGTGATCTCAGTTTGATCAGAAATATAATATTACCAGTATAGCTATACTAGCTATACGCATTTGAGTTTGTCACATGGGCGCCGGCAGAATATTTTCCAATGAGGGGAGGAGGGGCAATCCTAAATTTCCCAAAAAAGTTACTTGTTTTCAACTTGCTTTTGGGTAAATTGGCGAAAAAATCGGTATTTCCCGAAATCAAAGGCGTGGGGGGGGGAATGCCTCATTTGAACCCCCTGCCAGTACCCATGAATTGGCATGGCCCCGTTTTAATCAAAGCCTGATTTGAGGAAATTGCTTCCACTCCGTTCCACTCTTTAAAATTTACAAAACCACTTCACACCTCACATGCCTTGACGCGTGCGCTCAGTTTAAAAACAAAACAAAAAAACAAAAACAAAAAAACAAAAAAACTAAGAAACAAAACAAGAACAAAAACGCGCTGATAGTGGGAGGCTCGATCGTTCAAACATTGAGGAATGATCGAGAAAATTCTAGATATATATGTCGCATGATCGGACTCAACCACATGAATACAGAGAGCATTAAAAATAATCCTTATCGCAACTCTGAATATTAATAATAAATCATTTAAGATAAGACGTCCGTTTTTTTTCAACGACGACTTTAATTGATATCAATTAGTAAACGTTAATGCTTTATTGACCTGACTTATTTTGCGTCAAGTTTAGTTTTAGTTGAAAACTTCATGTTTAGTGGAACAAAAGGGTTAAGTTAAATTATAATATAAGTTTTCCAGACTAAAGTTTGGAGTTCCATCGCCCTATATAATCTTTAAGCAAATTTTAGCGATCGAATATCATTCACTTCAAGAATTGATGACTGCTAACTGATGCCGCTGATCGGTGGAAAATCTAGCCAATGAGAGTCGAGAGTGAACTTCTGAATGATATTCTAGTGAAAATGAAAACTGCGATAGTAATATTCCGTAACATAACCTCTAAATCAGCTCTGAATGACAAGGCCATTTTTCACACACACAAAAATAGCTTTTTCGAAGCTAAAATTATGTTTGTCTCATAGGAAAATGACTTCTCCGCATGTCTGTACAATAAACTTTATTCGAAAAGTTCGTCATTTCCGAAATTATCGCGTGGTAAAATGATTCAAGAAGGATATAGAAGATGAGATTTCTGACACCGGTTGCAACAATTCGAAATCGAATCTACCAATCCACCGGAGGTGAATTCGAAATTTCCAATCGTTGGAATTCAACGGTCTCCGGTGAGACCAACGAAACAATCGAATATCATCAAAATAAAGTGCAAATCCATCGAATATCATACGACGGTGAATGATATTCGATCGCTAAAATTTGCTTTATGATTGGTATGGGCTAGCCCATGAGAAAATTATGTTCTTACGAATTGAAACATAGAATTTCTATCAAATACCGAATCAATGGTAACAATTTTTCCGCGACGCGCACAGTAGAGAAAACGGCGTCAACAAGATCCATCAGAAGAATTTACTCTACCTACTAGATGCAAGATGCGAAGATGTTATACCTACTTGGTTTTATTACATATTCTGTTGATGTAGAAAGCTTTGTATTCATTGCGTTGGACTTGATGAATTATCTATTTTCAACTCATCAAAAATGTCTTCAATTATCGGCATATGACTTGAAGGTTATGTTCATTTGTTGCGTTGCATTCTGCTCGACATGTCTCACTATAACTAAATAGCAATGAAAAAAGGAAGGGTAAATGCCCTTAGTTGGCTCTTAAACCGAATCGCTAAATACTGAAAGGGGACATGTCCCCAAAACTAAGTGTCACGGGATTCACAAAACAAAATAGTAACTTTTCATGAAACTGTAAAAAAAAAAAAAATGAGTGCAAGAGGCTTTACACAGTTTATTTAAAGTTACAATTTTTGGAATTTATGAAACGTTACAACATTTTATGTTTTTCCTGTAAAATGTGGGTTTGTGGACATGTACCTTTATAGTATTTTTAGTGATTCAGTTTTTTATTTTTATTTTTTTCAGTCGAATCATGGCCGTGGATAGTGCGGATGAATTCTACAGTATTATGGGCGTTCTTACAAGAGAAATGCTTGAGATTGGATTAATGGACGCTGACCGATTAGTCAAGGTAAACTTCAAAATTTAAATGATAAAAACCTGCTCACTTGATCATAAATTCTCATCATTAATATTTCATGGTCGATGCAGCAGTGGCGGCTCGCCTAAGGAGGCAAGGGAGGCTGTGCCTCCCCAGACAGTCAGAGGGAAGGAAAAATAACGTCGACAAGACAGAAACGAGAGAAAACCTATTAAATTAGGCAATCACAATGTCCGTGACTCTAAAACTTGAGTCAATCTTCACAAAGAGAGAGCGCAAGAGAAGGAAGTTGTAAGCGGGCGGGGAACGAGATTTCAGAGTCGCGAAACGACAGCAGTCAGCAGTGCCAGAGTCTGTGCCTCGTCGAGAGGCACAGACTCCGAGTCCGAGTCGGTCGGGTCAGTCAAGAAGTGGTGTTCGGCACACACACACACACAACCAAGCAAGGTGTGCACGCACTAACGAAGGTATCGGAGGCTGCTATCCTCCATGACTCCCGCAGCGTTGCCGAGCCAGTAGCCGGGTAACCATCATGCCAGTCGCCGGACTAGCCGCGCCTGTTTGTTTTTGTTTACGTGTTACATACGGAGGCCCCCCGGACCCCCCCCCCTGCTGGGGGGTTCCCCAGACCTCCCCCCCCCGCAGCCTCCCCAATACCAAAGCCCACGAGCCGCCACTGCGATGCAGTTATTACAAGCATAGGAGCTCCGATGTTCTTCGCATTATACTTTTCCATATGCCACGTGTAAGGACGTCAACAATTAATTAGAGCTGACATTTAGAATTTTCTACAAGTATAAATAAATGGAAAGTTCTAAAAGGAGGATGAGCCAAGGAGGCTTAGGGATGGGTACTCGATTATGCAAAAAAAAAAAAAAAAAATTGCCGTTCAAAAATTATAGCTTCAAATCGAAAGGTTTCAGGCACAATCTGGCAACCGTAGATTAAGCTCTCTAGTTTCAAGTCCCATATTGCTTTGGATGTAAAATAATTGATTCAATTGGGAAGAAGTGCTTTACCAAAAATCGATTGTTAAACATAGATTCAAGTGCAGGAAAACCATTGTTTTTAAACTGTACGAATTTCCTTGTACACAGTGGAGCGAGTCAGTGTGAGATGCCGCACATAGCGTGGTGACTTTAAATGCGCGTATATCGTTGCTAATACGCAACGTATACATATAGAAGTGCGAAAATAGTTTCATTGGTTTTATTGTAAAATTGCCTACAAGAATGACCCTTTACGGTTGGTTTTTTGACTGTGAAATCATTCAAATTTGCATTTTTAGTCACATATTCCATGTCCGATCCCTCCAGTGGCGAAGCGTGCTGTTTGGCAACATGGCATTTTATCTATATTTGAGCCCATAAAAAAGGTCGAATCCGATGGTCATCGGCGATTCCTAGATAGTTCGATATTTTTCGTGGGTTTTAATGAGCCAAATACCACGTTGCCAGATTGCATGCCTCGCCACTGGACCCCTCTCATTGACTCGCTCCACTGTGTGCCAATAGGCAAGTGAACGAGTTGCATTCCGGAGCGATACTTACATATATATATATATATATATATATATATATATATATATATATATATATATATATATATATATATATATATATATATATATATATATATATATATATATATATATATATATATATATATATATATATAAAATATATATATATATATATATATATATATATATATATACATTGCTTGAACTAAATGTTATTGAATTTTGCTCATTCAAACTCAAGTAGTTACTCGAAACGGAAGGAATTCATTGCACACTCACAATCAGTGCTCCGAGCTCTTCCGCATATTTAAATTGACAAAAATGCAATGTTTTCAGCATCAAAGTTATACTTCCCTCATTTCTGCGTGACTTTCGAAACATTATTGGGCATATCTAGGCATACTAACGAAATAAAAGAGAAAAGCAATGAAATGAAAACACATTTATATAAATGGGGCTCTTGCAAACGTTAGCTATACAGGGAATTGAACAGTTGATTCTTGCATAAGAACCTGTAAAAATGACGATGAGTACACTAAAAAATCACGAAATTCACTCTCAGAATCGGGCTTAATGGCGGAGTGTTTGACCTCGGTAGCTTGGTTTGAGATTTGAGTATATGGACCGTTAAATTACGTAGATGAATGTTTGATCAGACTTCAAAGCTCTCAGTCGGCTCAGTGGCACTTAAGCACTGGGGGGTACCGACTGTGGTGGAGCTTTGAAGGTGATAAACAGGAGATGCTCTCAGTCGGCTCAGTGGCACTGAAGCACTGGGGGTACCGACTGGGGTGGAGCTTAAAAGATTCGAAGATAATTAAAAGTAGATGTTTGGTGACTGAAGTGGACTGTATAATTTTGAATATATGATTGTAACACGATAAAACTTAGCAACGGAACTGATAATTGATGACAATGTAGAAACTAAATAACGAGTAATCTACAAGGTAACAACAAATGGGTGAATTAAGAGTGCAAGGCGCACGTCAACAAAAAATGGAACTAGCAAAGACCTGGCGTCTTAGCTAGAACGAGAAGTGATTTTACCAGAGAGGCCTCGCTCGACTTTTCTCGGGGAGTTTTCGTAGGGAACTGATTCTCACTGTTCAAGGGCTGCGAGTTGAGCCCGGCCGTCGCAGGGGTTGCTCTGCCCGCGCATGCGCAGTGCGCACATGCTTTGGTCAGATCAACCCCCACTCGGACTGCTCAGTCGCAGACCTTGACAGTGAGAGAGATAGAGAGAAAAAGAAAAGAGAAAGAGAGATAAGAGAGAGGTGGAGAGAAAAGAAGCGAGTTTCTAGAGAGAAAGAGAAAGTGTGTGAGTGATAGATTGGAAATGGGTCATCAAAATTAACTTAGAATAAATAAAAAGTGAAAATATCATGAAATGAAAACTTAAAGTAAAAACTGCTAAAATTCAGTACTTGAATACTGAACAGCGGAGAGACGCAGGTATCATGGGAGATTCCTATCTAAATTGAGACATATCTTCTGTGTTTCCGTAGAGAAAGTGACATAATAGACAGGAATCTCCCATGATACCTGCGTTGAACCGCCATTACGAACTTGACGTTTTTAGCAGTTATTTACATCAGATTTGACTATTCATTTGCCCGAAGCAAAAGTCTGTAAGAGCCCCATTAGCCAATATGGCTCTAATAAGTAAGTGTAATTATAATACAACATCGGCTTTTTGGTATGAAGTTGTTTTCATTTCAATTCTTTTTCCCTTTACTCCAATATATCTTATAATTAGTAACAATAGTTAAAGTATCGATTCATAGTTTATTTAACTAATATTCGATAATATTGACTTACACAAGTAAGATTTAATAGTTGTACTAATATTAGCTATCGACCCAATAAAGCTCTTTTTTTTGTTGCTTTTTGTTCTGATATCAGATTGATTTTATTTACATAGAGGTTGCTATAGAGAGGTTAATTCTAAAAACATATGATGAAATAAGCTGGAAAATTGCTTGACATACCTGTTGTTTTTTTGGCAATGTTTAAATTTATGAATAAAGGGGGTAAGTGGTTTATTGCCTTTGAGCGGCTCGTTGGAGACTTATTTTTGGCAACATTGTCTCGCGAGATGAGAGGCATGATCCACCATCAACCGTTACTCCAATTCGTACATGGGACTTTCCACCTTATTTGAATTTGAATGAGTTACGGGAGGAGAATGTAAATATTTAGATTTTTTTGCTTTTTCGATCAAGTAATCATCAAATGCTGACTTTTACAGCAACTGAATAATTAAAGCTCAAACAAGTTAATTTATGCAGTATATCTCATCTGTGAATGTAAAACAGCAGAATATTCATGAGCTTCATGAGAAATGAACCAATTGAAGCCCCAGTACTTCATTTCTTCATTTTATCTTTTCTCCTTACTTTTTAATTGATTGTACCTCGGAGAGGTATCTGCAAAAGGTTCTGTTTCGTTTTGCGGAATTTTTGTTGTTTTGCATGTGCTCTAATTCTAATTTTCGCGGAGAAGTTCAGGTATGACATACGCCCTTCATAACTAGGATGCTTTAATGGGTCTGTTGAAAACTTTTGCTACAAAAATCAAGAGTGTATAATCTAATTTAGAATCGCCTGATTAGTCCAGTTGTGACATCAGAAAGTCATAAAATGCAATAATAAACTCACAAGAGGCGTTTAATTAAATCCAAGATGGCGGAGAAATATCGAGCAATCTGTATGCATACACCGTGAACATCCAAGGATGCCAACTTTGACAACCTCACTGGAGGTAGAGGTTATGTGTTTGTTTACGTTGTGATCGGTTGTGTTCGACATTGTGAGGTTGGCTATCCTTCGATGTTCGTGGTGCATGCATACAAATTGCTCGATATTTCTCCAACATCTTGGATTTCACTAAACACCTCTTGTGAGTTTATTATTTCATTTTATGACTTTCTGATGCCACCAATGGACTTTTCAGGTGATTTAACATTAGATTAAACACTCTTCATTTTTGTAGCAAAAGTTTGCAACAGACCCATCATGTGCTTGAAGATAAGACAAAACCAATGAAAACGGAATGGGTCTGTTGCAAACTTTTGCTACAGCGCTATAGAGTGTTCAATCTCATGTAAAATCGCGTGAAAAGTCCATTGGTGGCACCAGAAAGTCATAAAATGCAGTATAAAATTCACGAGAGACGTTTAATGAAATCCAAGATGGCGGTAAAATATTGAGCAACCTGTATGCATGCACCACAAACATCCAAGGATAGCCAACTTCACAATCTCGATCGCACACAATCACAACGTAAATAAACACATAACCTTTGAAGCTGTGAGGTTGTCAACGTTGGCGATCCTTGGATGTTAAATGTGTATGCATACAGATTGCTCGATATTTTACCGCCATCTTGGATTTCATTAAACGTCTCTTGTAAGTTTATTATCGCATTTCATGACTTTCTGATGCCACCAATAGACTTTTCGGGCAATTTTACATACGATGAAACAATCTTCCTCGTTGTAGCAAAAGTTTGCAACAGACCCATTGTTTCACGAATATAACCTTAACAAAAACAATTTTCTGAATAACGATAGAAACTTTTTTGCAGAATTTTTAGAATTTAACACTCACGTACGTATATGGTTTTGATTGTTCAGGCAATATCTAGGATCAATCTGCCCGAGCTGGGTGAATTACGCGAGAAATACATGTACAATATCACGCCGTGGTCTGCGGTGGCTAAAAGAGGTTTGAGACTTTTCTACAGCGACGAGGACACGGATACTAGCGACGAAGAGGAAAAAGTTGCCGTCGCCGCCGCGTATGCTCTTTTCCGCTCACCGAAACACAAAGGTAATTAAAATAATTTTAGTCATTAAAAGGCAATCAAATTGCTTCAAGAATATGGACCAAAACGTGAACCAGAGCTGAAGAACCTGTACTAACGAAAACACTCACAAAACCAGCGGGCCGATCATTTACTTCATCGTTAAACCGATCGTTAAGACTGTATATGAGTGATGATCCCACTGGTCGGAATTTGTAAAACTTGACCATTGCTATGATAACCATCGTTAAAGTGCCCGCTATATTTAGAGGTTACTCATGAATAGCCTTTAACTAACCAGCGGCCAGCGGGCCGATCATTTACTTCATCGTTAAATCGATCTTTAAGATGGTCTATGAGTGATTCTATTGGCAGGAAATAGCAAAACTTGGCCGTTGCTATGGTAACCATCGTTAAAGTGTCCGTTTTATAAAGGTGATTCATGAGTAACCTTTAAAAAGCGGGCACTTTAACGATGGTTACCATAGCAACGGCCAAGTTTTCCAATTTCCGACCAATAGAATCACTCATTGACAATCTTAACGATCGTTTTAAGGATGAAGTATGATCGGCTAACAGACTCTTAATGATGGTTACCATAGCAACAGCCAAGTTTTACAATTTTCGACCAATAGAACCACTCACAGACGGTCTTAACGATCGGTTTAACGATGAAGTAAACGACCGGATCGCAGAACTTATACTTACAGCTACCGAACAATGAAGCTATTGCAAACTTTTGCTCCATACTTATCAATAGTCAATTCGGATGTAAACCCCTGCAAAAACGACGATAAGCTCACTAAAAATCAGGGAATTTACTCCCTAAATCATAAACGTTGCTTTCAAACGTGAGATCGTAGTGGCGGTGATAGCCGCCTATATGCTTCTTCTTCTTGTGTGGTGTCCCGGGAACACCTCGTGCTGATGGAGCTAAATTAGATAAGGAAACCTAATGTAAAAGGCGGATATCACCTGCATTACGATCTCGCGTTTGAAAGTATTTTATGAGTTCGTGAGTGGATCTCGTGATTTTTATTGCTTTAATCGTGATTTTTGTTGGGTTTTACATCTGAATAAACTATATTAATAAGCCTACAGCAAAAAATTGAAACCACTTTATTGTGAAACAACCATTCATGCGAATTCTGCAGCTAGCTTTAAATTTTGCATGCATAGTATTATTCATTCACATATTTCTGACAAGAAATCAATTATTCTAATAATAAAAGTACCTTAGCTCCAAATTTTAATTTTGTTTCGGCTATTCTGAGCTGAAAATACCTTGGCGACACAACTTATGGTACATAGCTTAAGATTCGTTTTGCAGCTACTTTTCAATATTCGCTAGCAAATATTTTGAACAAGTTGATAAGTTTTTGCTTCAACAAAGGTTGCCTAAATCAGTGGCCTCCATTAGGGAAAAGTCAATAAAAAGTAATCATAGTAATAACAACGCAAGAAATGGACCCTCGTTGATTGACGATGCTATCTTGTATCAGTATTGAGTAGCTCCGAGCAAAATTTTAAAATCGGCTGGTTTAGCAAAAATAATTCCTTGCATACATACTTTTGATTTAATTGATCGGTTGAGTTTATATTAATACCTATTTTAGAAAATTTTAAAATCCACCCGACAATTCAGGAAGTCCTATTAAAGAGCTTGGTTACTAATACACGTATGAAATTATCACCTTTATGTCAATCAGTCAACTTTTAATGTTGGTTTTTCCCATTTTAAATACACAAATTATCGGTCATTTACTGTCTGAGTTTCCTGTTGTGCAGAGACGTATAAAATAATATACAAACATGTTGTGAATCAAAATGAAATATTCAGCGTTTTGAAACAATGTCGATGTTCACATACACGAGGTAGCTCTGTCTAATTAATTGGTGGTTAGTGGTGAAATTAGTGAAGTTAGTGTATTGTGTCACCGGTTGTTTATAATGGACGATTCTTCAAAGTGATTTAATCACTAGCTAACAAGTATATGTATGTATTTTGAATGCTTTCAATCTTCGTGTCGTCATTTTTCGGAATTTAACGGTACAAACAATGCGCCACATAGTTGTTGCAAAGGTACACAACAAACTCACTCAATCAATAGAAATAAGGTCTTTCGCAGAACAGTTGCGCGCCAGGTGTATAATAGATAGCTGCCTCTCTAGGCACCCTTTAATAACACTCGAGAGCATACGGAATCAAATTGTTTTGATGTAAATTAAATTAAGTTTATCACAGGTTTACTCTGTTACAGAGCAGCACGATAGCCTTTTAAAGAGAAATGTAAAATACACCAGTCATAGGTAACCGCTAGTTTAACGCTCAAGTGCTTTTTGCACAATTTTGATTGCAATAATTTTACTGTCACACTGTCTTTGATTGCAGCGACGATCTCAGGAATTTGTCTCTCTGTCTCCTCTCCTTTGATCGCATAATTTGAAGAATTTTGAGGAGAAGGCTCGAGGATTGTCCCAGCTTCCATCTTTTTCTATCGCATTTGCTGAGATGGGTAGAGAGGGAGAGGAGTGCAAATTCCTGGACCCACATTGCTGCATTGTTGATGTAATTAATGTCATGGCTTGATCGGGCAGCAAGAGAGTCGTAAATTCCTGAAATCAAGGTTTCAGTTAGAATGAACAATGAACTCATTCTTTTGATAAAATAGCTTCAGCAATTAGACACTTATTCGCGTTGTGCGAAAGCAAGCTTAGCTGTGACATTTGTTCTCAAATAGCTTAATATTTTCCCTCCAAAAATGAATAATTGCGAACACTAGTTGAATAGCCTCTTGCAGTTATTTCAGAACGGCAGCAGAAAGAGGCACTGGGTTTCAAGTATTCTCTAGACATGATACATATATAATGCTCTATTATTTAATGCAATAAAAACCTGAAATATTTTGCAAACTTCGAACTCAAGCTTCAAAATGAGGTCAAAAGATAGTAATTCACAAATTTTCGAGCTCCGCTAGAAAAAAGTGAAATGGAATGGTTCTTACTTGAGTTGTTGCGATGTAAAGCTCTGACAGTTTTGCACCGGTGCTTTAAACAGCGATTTTTTTAAATTAAAATACCTCTATCCAAGTTTTCCACTATTAACTTGGAAGAGAGAGTACATTGACCCTCACAAAATCAGCAAATTTCAGAGAGATGTATTCAAAACAAGTAATTTGGAGTTGGACTCAGTAAGCACGGAAAATAAGTAAAGCATATTGCCGACGCCTAACTTACATTGTTAGTATATACATATAGTTGAAGTGTTGGCGGCGAGAAGTTATAAAATGTACCTATGTTTCTCATTTACAAAACACTGTTTTACATGAAACTAAGTTTAGAGATAGGATTTCCTTTTGAAAACTAACATCATAAGCACCTCTCACCAGCTCAACGTGGAGAAAC
Organism: Trialeurodes vaporariorum; assembly: GCA_011764245.1. NCBI lineage: Eukaryota > Metazoa > Arthropoda > Insecta > Hemiptera > Aleyrodidae > Trialeurodes > Trialeurodes vaporariorum. The sequence goes on from VMOF01000035.1 coordinate 52,057,901, forward strand.
TTAGAATTTCAAAACGGCGCGAAGTAACCATTGTGCACAATCTGCGAAAAACTCGACCATTTCGTATAGTCGTAAAAGGTAAAACCATGCTTTAGTGCACCATTCTAAAGACCCATTTCGAAAGTGTGTATTTACAACCATCCCACGTCGTTTATTGCTTCTCGAATAGGCGGCGTTTAGGTGTTAACAGTCTAGCTGCGATCGATTTGTTCGCGAAGTCAAATCTAGTACACTTCGTGATGACAGAGGTGGAACGTGCAGCTTGTCAACGTTATATCTGGTCCATTGAAACCCACGCAAAAAGTCGAATTCGCAAGGCTACGCACCGCACACCCAAAAACTCGATCTTTTTTACAGGTTTAATTTAAATGGAAAATATTCAACGGTGCTAGATTAAGCGCTACACCACTGCATTCCCTGATGAATACTGCCAACCACCTTCATTTTGTACGTTTAATTTCTTGTCTAATTGTAGGTAGCCCGATTGCATGTATAGAAAAAGAGAGAGCTAGCAATTTGAGTTTGTTTCAGTATTTGATACATTACTGTTTGTAATATTTGAAATTTTGTTAGGCTGGACTTCATTAGTCTAACCGTCGTCATACCCCTACAATCATTGATGTCCTATAATGTATTCACAAAATAATCACTTTCTTTACCCTGTTTAGACCAACTTGCCTCGGATCGGGAAAAAATAGCTCTGGATATATCCGCTTTGAAAAAACAATACTGTAAATTGCGAGAAAGGCAGAGGCAGGCCCACATAATCCTCTCAGGTAAGTCATTTGAACATAATTGGATTAATTTTATTTTATGCTTCTCTAATGTAGACCGATCTCTTTCATCATCGTTCAGAAGCGTATTATATTAACAGAGGTATCGGGCAATGATTAATTTATGCTGCGAACCATTAATCCAACAGTTATTATCTTGCACAGATCACGAAAATAAAAGTTAATGTAGTTTCGCATCGAGGAAAATTTCACTCGACCAACTAGATAAGAGAGGGAGAAATGTTTCAATGCGCCAACCTAATAATCAGGCCCTTTTCAATAAGAAAATTGCTGACGGAACTGAACTAGTACCCGCATTTAATCGCGAATACCTCGAAATCTGCTCATTGAACTTTTTTTTCGGTAAGAGAGCTTTTTCTCGGTAGACTATCACACAAAATATTTCACAATTTCAGCGAATTTTCCAGGGGTTAGTGACATTGTGCAGGGCCCCTTTCAAGATCTCTGTTAAGGTCTCTTTAGGGACTCGCTTCACTGGTTGGGCGTAAGTTTTGAGGATCTGAGACAAATTCTCTATCGGAATAATCAGAGGTGAGTCATAATCTGGGCCTGTTAACAAAATAGGTTTTATTTTGACTTGACCGCGGTGGCTACCGCCACTTATCACAAAGCTATTTATATACGAAGATAAGTCAAATTAATACCAGTGGAAACTGGTGATAGGCGATGATCAGTATGACCAACTAACGGCCAATCTAGGAGTGCAAAATTATTTGAGTATCTGTGAATAAATCTTCATCGGTTTTGCCCAATAGGTGATGTGACATAGATAGCCCAGACTACTTTTAGTCTTTTCTTGAAGTTGCTTGATTCAGTATCTATAATGAGGCTGTTGCACACTTTGGCTACAGACAATATGCGGGTTTGTCCAAACGTAAAAACCTCCAAAAGAAACGATTGTTGCACTAAAAATTTGCGAGACACGCTCATAAATGCTTTTAAATGCGCGGTAATAATGGAAGTGCTCGGCGCTAATAATGGGAGATTCCCATCTAATAATACTGTCACTCAAGAATTGGCCAATAATAGACGACTTTCCTGCGGCACTGGTGGCACCAGGTGTCATGGTACCATTGATGGGCTGTTTATCACTTCTCTGGTGACTAGTTACTTTGTGAGTCTTCCTTTCCAGCGTAGAAAGAGTGACAAAATTAAGGTGGTAATTTCCCATTGTTACCCAACGCCACCAGTAAGATCGTACGTTTATTAGCATTTTATGAGTTTAGGAGTGAATTTTGTAAGTAAAGTTAGCGCTGCCATCGTTATTTTTTGGGGTTTTTACTTCTATAAATAGACATTTAAATCACCTGTAGCGAAAGAGAGCAACTGCTCCAGCTCCATTATTCGTGATTGAAGTTTCGTCATCCGTTTTGTTTTGCTTCTCAGCTGCTTGTAGTAGCAGTACATTGGGCGTTGGTGGAACAAGCATATCTCCTGCCATGAATCATTTACTATTAAACAAGAAGCCTTTGCTCACTTCAAAAACTCATCGGCTCCCTCCACCTCCGGGATCAATCCCACCGCCTTTAAAACAACATCCGCAGCAACAGCCGCTACAAAAACAAGGTATTTATCATTCCTCAATTATTTCTTCCGGATAACTGAAAATTTCATTGGGGGCGAGCTCTCAATTAAACAATAGTATGTAAGAGAAAGCACAAAATTACACAATACAATCTCGTTGTTGACTTGAAGTCTTTGCAGCAACTGTAATTTATTCAAGACGATCTAAGGGTATGATAAAATGAGCCATTAGCAAATTTTTGTTGCAGCAACAGAGATGGTGAACTCTGGTGTATTCTCACTTGAAAATAATGCTGGAAGCCTCAAAAGTTTCGAAATTAAGTTACAACTTCAAACATTTCGTTTTTTCTAAATTGATTTCATCGTGCAAATTTTCAACTGGGATCTGAAGTTCTGAATCATGATTCAAATAAACATTTATTACTGCTCGCGTTCTAATTGAGCGATTTTGAGGTTTGTTTAGCTCCCGTTTCTACGATACGACTAAACAGATATGAAATAACTGAAAATTAAGGTGTTCTGACGAGAGGGACTTACAGCTCGTGAACATGAACGTGAATATGAATACGTGCTCTTTCCGAGAAATCAGCCAAATATGGTTAAAATAAATAAATAAAATAAACAAATAAATGGTTTGAAATTAAATTTTGTGAAAGAGCATACCTGTTTTATCGTGGTTTTCTTTCCGCCTTGTTCAGCGGTCTCGTTGACGACAGGCAGGGGTCGGTCATCGCGAGGTAATTTTCCTGTCGAAAGTCGTAAAGTAACTTGAAGTGTCACATTGGTAGCCGAGTCCGAGGACTGAACATTATGCCTGATTCGAGTTTAAGCCCTTCTCCCTATGGTGGAATGTGGAGTTTATCGAGTAGTTGCCACATTTAACCCCTAAATTACACTCAAAGGTCTCTTCTTTTTAACACCATCCCAACTTTTTACCTCCTACATTTCAACTATCATAAAAAAAGACAATTATCTCGATTCTCATAATTTTATTGTATCAATTTCTTCCATCATTCTGATTATATTTCTGGCTGTCTCATTGACGTGGAAGTAAATTTTGAATATGTTCTCTTCTTAATCACTTAATATATAGTGTAGAGAGCATATAAAAGTGCGTCGCATGAGTCTACGGACCTTTGATCTACCTACGCTCTTGCAATTTACCTAGAAATGAGCGTAGCTCTACAAAGCGCAGATCAGCGATCCTTTAATTTTCCACCTAGGAAAGATCTTGAATTCTGGTGTATAGTACTACAAAGTGCAGACATTCAAAATTCGGTTTTTCAAACGATGTGAGGGGATAGCTGAAAGTAATCGCATAAGTTTAGTGCACATTGGCCACATCGCTGTAGTAGGGATCGCTTTCAGGACGCTATAATATTTTGGAAAACATAAAGAGCGTAGGTCTTTGATCTGTAGAGGTATGCAATAAAATTACAATATTAATTTTAGAGACCTTAATTACACCGAAAAAAAAGTGTTAAACTTACAATGGGGGTTGATAATTTTACAATCCAGTATCCTAAAAAATCGTGACAGCTATATGTATTGTTAACTTTTGAAACACTTGGATTGTAAAATTTCCAAAATCTGGCATGGTAAAAAGTGCAACTCATAATAGAAAAACATAAATTCTTGGATTGTAAAATTTACAAAATCTTGATTGTACATTTAGCAAAATCCGGCATTGTAAAAACTGCAATCCAGAATGAAAAATCATCAATATTTTGGATGGTAAAATTCTATATCATCCAGAACGAAAGATCGTTCAAATGCGCGCTCTGGTTTGGCAACGTGTGAAGTACTCATTCGTTTTGGCTTCGTGTATGTACAAGTTACATTGTATTGATTTGATTTCACAGAGAGTATTACATATAGACATTATATGTAGGCATGGCACAGAGGTATCTTGAATTAATGAGATGATAAATTCACCGGATGTCCCGGGATTTGAACCTGGGTAGCCGTGGTGATTGTCCAGCACTTTACCACTAGGCTATCACAGCAGATAATGATTCATAGCATAAAATACGCATCTTAAGGCACAATTCCTTGCAGAGGAGCGTAAACTGCCGAGTGAGTACAAAACGGAAGAGTACTTCAAACTTTGTCAACCAGAGAGCGCAATCAAATGATTTTGCGTTCTAAATATAAAATTTTACAATCCGAGAATTGATGACTTTTCATTCTGAATAGCACTTTTTACAATGCCTGCTTTAGTTAATTCTACAATCAAGATTTGGTAAATTTTAGAATCCAAGAAATTGATGCTTTTTCAGTTTGGATTGCAGTTTTTATAATGCCAAATTTAGTTAATTCTACAAATCAAGGTTTTGGAAGTTTTACAATCCAAAAAATTGATAAATTATCATTCTGGATTACAGTTTTTACAAGCATTTAGAATGTGGTTGTAACAAGGAGTGAAGAATGTCACTTCAGCAAAATTATTTTACAAGAATAGCAATCCAAAATGCGAAAACAACAAAATCTCTAGCCAGCTAATTTAGCGACTAAGTGTTTAGCATTTCTAACAAAATAAAATTGTTCATTTACCTACGTACACGCTAAATTTTCCCAAAAAAGTAAATGCAAATTTTGCAAACAATGTTTTGTTATTCCAGCAATTCCCTTTTTTTCCGTGTATAAGGACCTGTGATGAAAAAAGTACCGACGCGCCTTTTTAATCATTCAGTTAATTCCATTCTTTTCACTCCGCTACCTTCCATGAATTTCGGATTTTGCCTCATTTTCGATAGTCAAAAGCCATAGTTTGTCACGATTTCGGGGTTGGCTTAAATTACGGTCGGCATTTCGGGTTTTGCCGGGGTTTTGGATTTTGTTTAGAATATATATACACTGAGATTCTCAGGCAAAGTAACGAATTAAAACGTACTGATTACGCCATATTGCAATGATCGAACAGGCAAGACTGAATTCACAGTTCGGTTGCATACCGGTGCAAAAGTTTTGGAAAATACTTTCTAAGTTGTAATAGGTGTTTTGGATAGCTACAGATTGCTATCGTGGCAAGAAACAAGTGCAGAAGTGCTTGATAGTTTCATTTTTAACAGAATCACATTTTATTCTACCTATATAGCAAAAGTTTGCAGCAAATCCATTGTCACAAACAATGTCAATTTCTGATGATGGGTATTTTAATATTTGTAGCCTAACAACATAGATATCATGAATGAAAGAAAAAAGAACACGTCAAGCGATCGTTGAATGAAGTGAAGCGATCGCAAAGATGAATGACCTGAATTGTGTAGGTAACTAAAACGAAGGCTCATAAAACTCCGAGTAAACTCTTGATAATAGAAATCTCAATAAAACCCAAATGTTGATTTTCATGGAAAACTCCTCTCCATATTTTATGGGCTGTGAACGATAGGTCGCGAGCTCCCGTCATACAATTTCCCTGCCGTGCGCATCACTCTCTAAGCAATATTCATTTTTCAAAACGCGAAAACAAACCATTAAAAACATATTTAACTCGCTCAACGCAGGGGACCGGGCGTACGGATTCGAGCGGTTTTTGCCGTTGCGCTGATGCCCGAGACTGGTCTTTAATAAAACATCTATTGTTTGTTGAGTAAACGGATTTAGAAATGACGGCCACCGCTAAGGGCTCAAAGGAGATGGAGTCGGAGGGTAGGGGTGCAGGGGGTGGGAGGGGGGAAGGGGGGGTTATCCCTCTCTTCACCTCTTATGGCCGTGTTAAACAGGGATGAATGGAATGGTCGGCTCATCAATGTTGAGAGTACTATTATTAGGTGCACTTTGTGTTTTGACGCTTTTCACCGAGTCTCATTTATTCTTGTTGTCAGATTGTGCCGAATAAGCTTCACATGTGGGGAGCATTTTTTTATTTTTCTGAGTGCTGTGCCGGTACAGAAAATGTTAAAGATAGCATTGTTTTCTTGATACACTGAAGAAAAAAAAGAAGTGTTAAATTAACAACCCGGATGTCAACAAAATGTGCGACAACCCTGGAGATATTTACATGTTAGGACAGAGAAATAATTGCCTAAACGGTTATTTCTATGTCATAGGATTTAATTTTAGAATTGCGCTGGTTGTCGCACATTTTGGGATGTAAATTCAACACTTTTTCAGTTTTTATGGATGTACTACAACCCTGCGCTTTGTCATTTTTTCTGCGCCCTTTTACAAAGAATTAAATGAGCAATCGGAAGAGTTTCTTGCACACTTTGGCACCTGTGAATTCATTCGTGCGCCCAGCTACTCTTATTTAATAGATTTGGCGTTCGTTTAGTATTGAAAGGCAGGATCAATTTTACACACATGCACAGGACTCCTCAAAAGCTCTTTGAATCTAAAATGTTACTATTGTGCTCCGATATGACTATGCTTGTTCTATTGTGTTATTGATGATGATAAAATGTGGATTTTTTTCCTCCATCCACGTGCTGATTTATCGATTGATTGTTCGATATGAATTTGCATGTCACTCCCATGCCACTGTTATCTTTGCACCCAATTTTGGGAGCCGTGTAAATCAAATTGGGATTTGGCTACTTACCCCCGTTCCCAATTTGGGAGCTTTCACGCAGAATTTGAGTCAGTGGAACGGATCAATAAGTTTACAGTGCTACTTGATTGACCTGATGGTGTGGTGGATTGCAGGCTCCAGGCTTTTGTAATTTTAATGTCATATATTTAAAGGGTTCACTGAAGGCACTTAAGTGCGCTTTCCCTGATTTCAATCTTTCCATGCCCTGATTACAATATTTTAAGAATACAAATCTACAGATAAATACCAAAATATATGCCAAATAATGTTTGAAAAGTTGAAAAAGTATAAAAGAACAACATAATCCCAGTTATTCAGCGAGATGTGTAATATGCAAACATATTTTCAAATGTTTTTTGTTTGTTTTTGTTTTTTGTTTTTATTTTTGCACGAAATATACTTAATATGAAATTTTAACAGATGTTGCGTAAGTCAGCCACATAACGGCAGATATGGGTTCTAGGATAGATGATAGATAATGTACGTGAAAAATCAAGAGCTGCTGTGATATACACGTTACAGCCCCTCT
>VMOF01000035.1:52070281-52138378 GCA_011764245.1 Trialeurodes vaporariorum
CTCAGTACATCCGATGACGTTGAAATTTCAAATGTTGACAAAACGTGTCTCCGAAAAAATTCATCCAGCTGCCAAACCAACATCCCATCTCCGGTCTTGGTTGATAATGAAACATCCGAGAAAACAGATTCCGAGCCGGAGATTGAAAAGCCTTTGGAGAATGAAAACAATTCCTCCCCTCAACAGATTTCTCTTGACAATCGCAAACTAGAAAATATATCAATCGATAATAGCTGTACAGACACGAATCATTCTCAGAGTGAATCAAAATACTCGCAATCACATCAAAAAGTAGACGATAACAGTTCAAATTTTAGTTTTTTAGATAGGTTAAAAGAAAATCTTACCATTAAAACGGATTTGGCATATTTAAATCCGAGTTCTGGCACTCAACCAAACGATCTTAGTCAGTTCAGTCCTCTTAAAGATTTGTCTGAGTATCGTACGGATTTTGAGGCAAAATACTGCAGAGTAGGACATGTTGACTCGAATTTAGAGACTGAAACCGTAGGGGAACAATTGAGCCAGTTGAAAATTTTAAGTAGCGCACCTAAAAACCCAAACGATTTTAAAGTAAGTGATATTAAAAGTTTAGACACCTCATACCTCGGTGACTGCTTAAGTTCAGAGGAAAAGACAATATCGAGTCCGGAGGATCGAGAGAAGACAAGCAATGAACTCGCCGGCCCTAAAAGTTCGATACCTCTTGATGAAAAGTCTCCTGATAGCCTAAACTACTCAGAAATCAAGTCACATATTTATACAGAGGCTTCCAAAGAAAATGAGACATCATCGGACGTAACTGATTGTACCGATCTTATTCAGAAAAATGAGTCTCATCTAAATATCAGTAAAACAGTACCAGAAAACGTCGGAAGCGGCGAGTGCCTTGCAAAAAATATTTCTGTTGCCGATCAAAACTTAACCACCAAGATTAAGGTTGATATCGAAGACAAGTTACAAGAATGCATCAGTACCATGAAAAATATGGAGCTCGATCTCAGTGAGAAAATTTTGAGAGAGAGTGAAAATTTAAAAGCATCCGCGACGACTGATTTCAATCTCCACGAAAATGATGACAGTTCAAACTCTAAAATATCCAGGATTTTACCGCCCTCCAATCGTCCGGACATTTCCCCATCCAAAATTGCAACGCCTCCTGAAACAGATACAACGTGTGCAGATCCCAAGCAGTCAGAAGATTCGAGACAAAGGCGGGGCAGTGCAGTAGCCTTGAAGAGGATCCTGGCTGAAAATTCCAAAATTTTGAGCAGGATACAAACTCAAAAAACGGACAAAACTTACGGTGCCTCAAAATTAGACGATCATGACAATAATTTTGTGAAAGGTGGGCAGATATCGTTTTTAGCCACATCCAGCTACGCTGATTCAAACGATGACGTTTCTAAACTTGTAAAAACCCGGCAGTTTACCTCTTTGGATAGTAACCAATTTTCTGCTTACAAACGCGAGAGGTTGTCCGAACAGACTCTTGGAGGCTCCTTCTCCGAAAACAAGATCCATTCAGGTGACTTATCTTTTCGGAGACAGACGTCTTGTTCAGAGGACGATATAAAAGTCTCGAATAAAGGCAATTTTCTCAAAAACCAATATCCTCTTTTGGAAGACGTTGAAGATAGGTCAATCGCCAATGATGAAACCCTACAGATCATGCTAAATGAGGAGTCATCTCAAAGACACGTTGCCTCGTCTGATTTTGCTTCCTTTAATTATAGTGCCTTAGATTCGAAAAAGTCGGACAAAAGCTTTGTAAGAAGTACAATCAGTACAAGCATCGAACGAGATAGTCCTCGTTGTGAGCTTCTCGGGAGCGTACTCGATTCAAAACCATCAAATAGACATTCTCCCTCAGGTGATTTGAAATTAGGAAGTCAAGACACCAACTTTGTAGAAAGAATAGGGTTTCTTGAAAATTCTGGAAACGTGTCCGATCGTAAGTTAGAAGATTTACCAGAGCGTTCAAAAAATTTCGCAGTTGAAGAGGAGATACACTCAAGCCCGGTTTCCGGTGATTGGAAAAGGGCTTGTCGATTTTCAGAAGAATCCGACGATTTTGACACCGGAAACGGCGGATCTAAATGGAGGCGGGCAGAGTCGTGTGATTCCGAAACAGGAAGTGGTTCGCACCGGAAGCGAGCGGAGTCGTTTGACAGGTATAGGAATTCAAGAACAAAAAGTCACGAGGGCGAATTTTGTGACCGTGAAAGCGAGGTGTCAATGTCGGCCGATGACGGACTTTCCCATTGCAATAGTGAGTGTTTAGAATCGTCTTTCACTTCTTTGGGTAACTTTTCCGAAGAAGGGGAAACCGAAAAAATGACCTCTTCCTGTGACAGTTCAACTTATGACCTTGATATGATGCTTAGTGATAGTCCTCCACTCAATAATCGCTTTCCTTCGTCAAGAAGTTTGTATACAACAATTTTGTCTCACAAATTTGACCCTGCGGACGTCATTACGACTCCAACAGATCATCTGAAAACTGATTGTTTGTCTGATTGAAAATAATTTTAAGAAAAATCCTTAAAAAGAAATTCCCATAGATTTTATCTTCAGATCGTAAGAAGGCTTTGAGGCACCTAGAATCTCGATTCTCAAGATTTTTAATGGACCATTATGATTATCAATTCCATAATAACCAGCAGTAGCGGGTCTATCTAATTGGGTAAGGTTCGTTGGTGTATTGTTTTGTCTGATGAATGCTTTGTAGAGCCAAGTTTATTCCTTGAAATTAAATCAAGAACACCCTGTTTTAATTTCTCGCAAGAACAATCTCTTGAACAATTGGTTAAGTTGTATCATAAAAAAATTGTCTAACAACCTGATAAACTGATGATGCATGATTAATTAAAACTCTTTTGCTTCATTACAAGTTTGGGAGAAAGCTCTTGGGGATTTGGAAAGATTCGAAACTTTCTCACATTTGATCTTCAGGTTATTTGCAATGTTTCCTTAAAACGGCCCTTGTTCTGACTTACAAATCATAACTCTTGATAGGAATTTCAATTCAAGGTCAATAAAGTGCCTCCCAGTTCTGCACCGCAAATCATACGTCGTATCATGGTCCAATGCTGATCAGACGAAGAAGCCTAAGATCACTGATAAAAATTCGATGAATTTTAAGCGAGGGCTTCGAAGAAATATAACTTATGATAAACGACTTTTCAAACCAATCTCCAATTATTTCAATTTACTTTCCATATCACTTTATCGTTCAAATTCAAAACAAAGATGTATAAACATCGTTGTTTTATTGGTGATCTAATAGGGTTGGGATATTCATCAAAAACTGGAAAAAATGTAAGGAAACTCTATCCAACAAAGTTCAATTATAGATTTTCAATAGGAATATTTTTATTTAGTCTCCAAATTTTAAGGAATAAACCCTCTTTTGTTTACAGCCACGATCACCAACAAAAGCTGATCTAAAGCAATCAAGAATATTAAATTCAAGTGTTCCCTTCGGTTTTTCAATGCTGCAGACACAGCTCGAGAAAGACCTAGTTACCCCCTTTTAGTGATCATAACTGCTCGAAGTCTCCGATCTTTTTGTGTCGTATCATTACCAATGGGGTTTAGTTCCGCTCACTCTTTCCTCGTAACCACAGAAACAAATGCCAACCAACGATTTTTGTAACCAGGATACTACACAAATTGTCCAAATAAATTAATATTCACGTATAGGCTGATTATTTTCAAAACTATTTCCGACGGCGCACTATCAAATACCTTGCCTGAAAAATCACAATTTTAGGGAAATGTATCTCAGTATATGTATTGGCTATTAAGTCTCAGTCAAGGAATAAGGATAAACGGAGGATATATCTGTATTAAAGAAGAATGGACTAGTGAATTAAAAACTGTCTGCGAAATTCTTCATAGCACCATGCTCAAAGCTAGTAGGAGTCAGAGACAGGAATAAATTAACATGTAGCTAGATGTAGATCTGTGAGTTATTTTCCTTCGTTTTTAAAAGTAACACAATTTCTAGAGATCTTGCCATTTATGTTTTTTATTCTTGTTAATAGTTGTGTAGGTTTTAATAAAAATCACCGTTACACGGAAAATAAAGATCTGACCTTCAGTGAGTATTTTGCACACCTTTGCTGCGGCAATATGGAGACTGAATTTTCATGGATTTTTACAAAGAAGAAGGAAAAGAATAAGAAGAAGTAGAAAAACAAACAAAGACAAAAAAATGGAAGGATGAATACTGTAAGAACCACAATTTTGCCGCTTGTTAAACGAACGAATACCCTAAATTAGTACGGATTGGTGTAGAAAAATCGTCTATGATATATTGAGTGAATTTTGAAGGTTTTTGGTGGGTTTAATGGTTTATTTTTGTTTTTTGTTTTTTGTTTTTTTTTGGCTGAAATCTGTAGGAATTCATGCTCAATATTGCTGGTTCAAAATATTTCTAAAACCCATTATGGCAGCTGCGTTCCATGCATCGTTTGTTGTCTTTCGGAATAGATCTTCAAATTCCTTGAAAAAGTTAGATGTAAAGCTTCAATCGCCTCGAAACTTTTGATTAAAGTTTGCATCAAAGAGGATTTGAAAGAAAGGATTGAATACAATCCCTTGTATCAGACAAATATTATTATATGTTGTTCATGTTGATATTTGTAAGGAATGAATAATCCAGAAACCTTTCTTCCTTTCTTGTAGCAGTTTTTAAGACATTTATCATTCTGTACTTGATTCCAGCTAAGGAGCGATTTTAGAATTAGTCGATAAACCTTTATGTGACTTTTTGAAAAAGAAAAAAAAACGTTTAAAAATGCATATTTTTACAGACTCTTATTTTTCTGTGTCTGATACTTTTCTTTAAACGACTTTTTATCTCAATTTTTTTAATCAGCGCACCTTGTCTTACTTTATTTTTTTCTTCCTCTTACTCTGCCCAAATTTTCGTGATATTTTGAAGTTAGTTATTCCTTCATATTTTAATGGACAATAACATTAATAACCTCCCTTTATTTTTGTATGTTTGTCTCAATTTTGTGTTATCTGTGTACAGAATTGTAATTATGAAGCATATTTTCATTAAAAAAATTCATATCTATGACAAGAATTTATTTTTGCCTTTAGTCTCCCACTTTTTTCCGGGCGTAAACGTGTTAAATTCAATTCTTCAAAAAAATGTCTGAATAATGCAAGTGAAAATCTGTGGAGGAAAGGTAGGATCGGTGTGGTTTGTGGTGCGTTGGGCTATTGCTTTTTGCACAGTTAAAGACATTTCAATTCATCGATGATTCCACCGACTGACCAAGAAATTACACGATTCAGTTCAGTGTATGACTGTAATGCACGAAAATACCCTGGTCTGTAATCTTTTCTCAATGGAAAGAATTACCTTCAAAATGATCTAAATATCCGCAATTATTTTTAAAGTCAGTGATAACTCCACTAATTAAGAAAAATTACGAGTACGAGTATTTTTGTGCATCATAGACATTAATACACTGACCTGAACTAGGCACTCTTTTGGTTAACCGGTGGAATCAATTATCGGTTCATAAAAAAATATCAATAAATATACGCAAAATGGCAGCTCTAGGGGTGCAATTCCACACCTACGGCTGATTGTTTACTTTTACTCCAAACCAATAGCTAACGGGAAACTTAACTGATGTTTACCAATTCTTACCATACTTACCTCAAAAAGGTCAAGTTTTACAATGCTTGACCAATGGCGTATAATAGACCATCTTATAAGAATCGGTTTATATCGGTTCAAGTAAGTGCACTAAGCACCAGTAATTTTTTTACCTAAATCACCAGTAGTCACTGTAATACAAGGCTGCCGTTTTGCGTATAATCAATGCTATTTTTCTATTCACCGATGATTCCACCGGTTGAGAAAAGATTACACAGTTCAGTTCAAAAGTTGGTTTTGACTGTAATCTTTCCTTAATCGGTGGAAACTCCGTTGAATAATTAAAATATCCGCAAGTTTTTTAAAGTCATCGACGACTCCACCGGTCGAGAAAAGATTACAGATGCGATTATTTTAGATTATTACAGTCATGCACTGAACTGAACTGTGTAATCTTTTCTCAACCGGTGGAATCATCGGTGAATAGAAAAATAGCATTGATTATACGCAAAACGGCAGCCCTGCTGTAATACGATGTTACAAAATTACACTCGACGCCTCTGCATGGAATTACTTTTAAAACTTTTAAGTAAATGTAATTTCTGGAATTTGTGAGGATATTTCTTGTTTTAACGAAATAATATATTTTTAATATCACTAGAATTCTTGTTAAGCTAGCTGATATACAGGAATTACATTTAGTTGATATAAAAGTGATTCTGGTTGCCCTAAGTACTAACATTTTCTCTGTGTGACATTACCATAGATATAACCATGGTGACTAGGTTGGACCAGATGATCCAATTCGTCGCACGGTTTTAAAAGAAGCATTTTTTTTTTTTTTTTTTTAAATGTATCAATAAGACTGTAGTGCAACTAGGATCTTTTCCGTCCTCATCTTTCCTTTGCACTGATGGATCCAGGAATATGTCCTTCTCTCTCGTTCCCCATTAGAACGCGTGTATTGGAAAAGGACAGAGCAGGGACAGTCACGTGATTTTCGCCCCCTCTTCTATCCTTTTCTAACACATGGGTTCTAATGGAAAAAGAGAGAGAACGAAGATTTCTTGGATCCACTACTGTTCTTTTGATTGTACTATGACTTTCTAAAGAAAGTATCGTAATCGAAATTCGCATTGTTAAATTTTTCCGTTGTTTTTAATAGAACTTACGATTTTTCAAGACGTATACTCTAAAATGAGAATCCTGCTTAATCTTTGAACACTTGAGAGTCACAAAATATGCTCAAGGCTACTATTTGAAAGAGTAAACATTTCAACCCCGGTACTTTCTTTTGAAAATCATATTACATGTCGAAAAGCGACTGAAAGAGGGAGTTTTAACCCCTTGTCTATCCTTGTCGTACCATACGAGTTTCAATGGAGGAAATAGAGAGCTAGAGAATTTGGCGGACGGGTAAGATCCTTGGGTAGATTCTTTGGTAATGAGTGATTTTCGTGGATAATACAGCCTTTTCGATGAATGAAACATTTTCAGATGCAAGGAACAAGCTAAATGCTTACTATTTCAGGGACCAATAAGTGTTCGGTACAAACTGTCTTGCCCCCAGATGATTGGTGAGCACCTACGCCACCTACGGTCATTTAAAAGCACACGTAAACACTCACCATCCAACGTCTTTCGGGGACCGTCTGTACCGAACATTTATTGGTCCCTGGACGCTGGCTATGGGTGTGAAACGAGTTGGCCTTCGTTTATGAAAAAAAAAAAACAGGTCTAATTTATAAGAAAGGAGACTGGGCTGGACCGATAATCGGTCGGAACGCTTTACACATTGAAAACAAGGAAAAACATCTTCCCTGACATTAAATGCAGAAATCGTTAGTTACATGTTTCAGTTTCATCGCCAATAATATTCAGGAAAAAAGAGAAAACACGTATATCTAAATAAACAAATGTAGGTGTAAAATTCCAGAACGAGTGGAAAGGTCACGCATGCACGGAACAAATATTCGTGTTGAGAGGTCAAGTAGCGAGCTTTTACACTGCCGTCATGTGTAAGGCGGAAAATTACAGCAAGCGTTATTTTCTCGCGAAATCTATTTCGTTGAAAATAAAATACTAAATAAAGGATCATCCATTAAAAGGGGGAGTACTTAGGGAGGCTCCAAGTCGTTCATTTACTCTCCGATTTTGTTTCTGATAACCCGATGGAGTCCATCGGAGCGTTTTTGAACTCCGATGAAATTCATCAGAACTCTTCCCCGGGGTACACCGGATTTATCGGAGTAAGTACTCCGATAAAGCCGATGAAAACTAACCTCAAAGAAGTAAACAAACTATTTCCGTGTGTTCAGACTTCAGATTGGTGTTTTGAAGGCTCTTGAAATGTAAACAGACATTTTTAGCAATAACACGCCGCGCCTATTATCGCGTTCGGAAATTCATCGGAAGACCGGTGAGCTTCATCAAAACATTATCGGTTTTATTAAACACTCCCCGGAAATTCTGATGTATTTCCAAGTACTCCGATAAAGCCGATGAAAACTAACCTCAAAGAAGTAAACAAACTATTTCCGTGTGTTCAGACTTCAGATGGGTGTTTTGAAGGCTCTTGAAATGTAAACAGACATTTTTAGCAGTAACACGCTGCGCCTATTATCGCGTTCGGAAATTCATCGGAAGATCGATGAGCTTCATCAAAACATTATCGGTTTTATTAAACACTCCCCGAAAATTCTGATGTATTTCCCCGGGTTATCGGATCGAAGAATTCTAGAACGCTTTGATCCTGGCACTACAATGAACAAAGAAACTTATTGTGAAACTCGAAAAAATCTAAGGCGCGCAATTCAATGTGCCAAAGAGGATTGCTTACAAAAGGCGTGAAACTTCTTCACGATAATGCCCGCCCTCACGCTGCTCATGTGAACAACGATCTCATGGCGAAATTTGGATGGGAACTATTTGACCACCGTCCTTACAGTTCGGAAATCACCCCCAGTGCCTATCATCTATTTCCGGCGCTAAAGAAACACTTCGGAAAATATCATTTCGAAGACGATGACGATTTAAAGGCAAGAGTGGCGCAGTACTTCCGCGAGGTGGCGGGAGAGCACTATGAGGAAGGCATGAAAAAACTTCCGGCGCGGCTACAAAAATGCATCAACCGTGATGACAATGGAGCTGTTGCAAACTTTTGCTACAGGCTTATTAATAGTTGATAATGGGGTAAAACTCAATAAAAATGACGATTAGCGCACTAAAAAATCACGAAACCCACTCCTAAACTCACAAAATGATTTTAAACGGGAGACCGTAATGGCGGCCTGGGCCGCGGTTTTCATTGGGGTTCCCTATCTTCAATCAGCGCCATCTACACGAGGTGTTCTCGCAACACCACACAAGAAGAAGAAGAAGCATACAATTTCCATAAGAAAACCGCGGCCTTAGCCGCCATTAAGATCTCGCGTTTAAAAGCATTTTGAGAGTTTAGGAGTGGATTTCGCTATTTGTTATTTTTACAGGGTATTACCCCTTGATCAACTATTAATAAGCCTGTAGCAAAAGTTTGCAACAGCTCCATTATGTAAAAAAAAAATAGCCAAGGGTGTAAGCTTTCGAACCATGTACCTATACGTAATATAAAAGCCCAAAGACACTCATTCACTCACTCACTCACTCATTGAATAAAATAAAATGAATTTTTCTATCGAAAAAAAGTTGGAGACCTTACTTTTGAGGTACCCGTCATGCTTTTAAAACTTAACGATCGTTATCATAGCAACGGCCGCTAGTATTTACAATACTCGACCAATAGATAGCGACTCTCATAGATATAGTTTTTTACAATAGATTTAACACTAAATTAAATGATCGGCATGCTGATATACACTAAAGATAAGCTGTGTACAGTCGAGGGGGGGGGGTCTATACACATTACACAGGTCTATTTGATCAACATACTCTGACTGAGAAATCGGCATTTTAATACGACGCTTTTGAATTTTTTCCCGCCGGGAAGTAGAAAGTTCCGCGTGCAGTAATGCGTGCATTTGCAAATTTTTAAAGTGCTAAGTGCCACCTGGAATCAGTTTGTTATTTTTTAGTGGTGAAATGTCAACCAAAGTTTACCGGCAAAAACAGCGTAAATACACTATCGATAAATTAAAGAGTGTCAACGGATTTTCACGAGCTGCACAGAAAAAAAAAAAAAAAAATCTGTTGATTTTACAGCCTGGGGTGTTGAAAAAGTGTGTATCACGTTAGTATGTTGGATTAACAGGCCTGAGCGGTTCAATTAGAACCGGTTTTTGTCAAATTAACTCCTCTGACGGTTAATTTTCCGGCTCAGATCTGTTGATCCAAAGTACTAACCTGCTACACACTTTTTTAACACCCTATGCTGTAAAATCAACATATTTATTTTTTTCTGTGTAAGTTTTGCCTTCAAGTTTTCGGTTCGACCACTCTTCATACTCCTCACACCTTGCAGGCGAGAGGCCCGTGCGGGTGGGGAGAAAAAACCGTTGCAGATCAGTCCCACTCACACGCATAGCTGACAAATGTATGAATATCTCGTGACAATCTTTAATTCGTCGATAGTACAGTGGCAAAGCGACGAGCCTTGAAAAAGTTACCAAATGATGCAGGAAATTTACAGGGTGCCCGACTGAAATTCATGGCAACTTCAATCTTTCTTCAAAAATACTTACTTTAGGTGAGCAATTTCAAATAGATAAGTGAAGAAACACATTTCTTTACAGAATAACTCTCCTGAAATGGGAAGAACAAGAAAGATCCACAAGTGATGTCATTTCGCCACTTGTTGTCAAGACCTGTTTCGTCACAGGTAGCGCCACTGCACTCGAGTTAGAGGAGTACCGCCGAAGCTGATGAGTGGGTCGGTCCCTTATCTTCCTGAGGCCTCTACACTCTACAGCCGTTGCTTATTTTGCAAGGGAGCAACGAAACCTTTGCCCTCTCCCCCTCAACAATTTTCCATCCGAAAAGTCTAAAATCCTCTATGCATGGTCAGTTTTTGTTTTTGTTTTTTTATTTATATTTCTTTTTATTTCGTCTACTGGTCGCTGCACTGTGTGACACGACACACAAAGGATCGAAGTGAGGATTTTTCAAGCCATGAAAAATTGATGTTTTTCACTTTAAAAAAACAATATAGAGCTGATACATTTTTGGAAAAAACGACATTATCTGACTCATTTTAAGCTCTAAAATGAGCAATTTGATACGTTTATAAGTTATCTTGCTAATCATCGTTCATAATCTTGATTTTTATCCGTAAAATTGTGTCCAGGATTTTCAATTTTTTGATCCATTGAGCGGCAATGTGCTACACTTCCAGTGCTGCCGTTTTGCGTATAATTAATGCTATTTTTTAATTCGCCGACAATTCCACCGGTTGAGAAAAGATTACACAGTTTAATTCAGTGTTTGACTACTGCACGAAAAAACCTTAATCTGTAATCTTCTCTCAACCGGCGGAGTAGTCGATGACTTTAAAAAACGTGCGGATATTTTAATAATTTAACAGTGCTTGCAGCGATTGAGCAAAGATTACAGATCA
Organism: Trialeurodes vaporariorum; assembly: GCA_011764245.1. NCBI lineage: Eukaryota > Metazoa > Arthropoda > Insecta > Hemiptera > Aleyrodidae > Trialeurodes > Trialeurodes vaporariorum. Next base: position 52,081,453 of record VMOF01000035.1, read on the forward strand.
GAGCATTTTCGTACAGTTTGGTTAAACACTGAACTAAACTGTGTAATCTTCTTTCAACCGGTGGTATCATCGGTGAATTGAAAAATACCATTGATTCTCCGCAAAACGGCAGCTCTGTATACACTTCAGAAAACGAGGCCGGGTGTTTGAAGTGAATGTAGAAGCGAACAATTTTTTTTTTCTAGAAATTCACATGTCCGAACATGCTGTAACGTGTGAGGTGTGCGGTATCGCTGACAGAAATATTCAATATGTGTCCGCTATGACTGACTGAATGAAAACATCGCACGTCTCAGCTCGGATAAAAATGTTTCGGAAAACTCGTCTCCTGTCAGTCCTGTCCTGTCCATGCTTTATGAAAATTACGCAACGGTCAAATTTTAAAGTCACCGCTGATCATTTTTAATCTGTCACAGTATTGCCAGATCGAGGGTAAAAATCCGTAACGTCCCCATTTAAATAGAGGAGCTAGGTGGAAAAAGGGCCCCAGTGGACTGAGGCCCTTTTTTCGCAGAAATGTTTTTTACATTCAACATATGCTAATGTACTACCAATCAAACCTTCATGAGCGGATCTTGAAAATTGAGGGAGATATTTTTTTTTCTGATAGGAAGTTGGCTACACTTAATGCAATGTGAAAACTTTGAAGGCCGATTTCTCAAAACGCCATTTTGCCACTGAGACCCTTTTTCCACGGACCTCCTCTGTAAAACGTACGGCTTTTTCATCCCAATCTGGCAACACTGGTCTGTCAGTTGACCAACGAGCTATGCCTACGCAGAGGTTTTCTGGACCGTGCTTTTGAAACACCACGGAGGCAGTCATAATGGAAATTTCTTATGGACAGATAAATTAAAACATTTTCAGGAAATGAAGCTAAAATTTGAAAAAAAATAAAGGCTGTATTTTTCGAAACTTTACAGTTTCATTATCAATCGTAAATAACCACACACAAAATGAAAACGCAACCTCACATTACTTTGAGTCACCGATTGTACGCGTTTTTAACATAAAATTCAAAAAAATGCCACAGATGCGCTAAAAATCCCTGTTTATAAACAGCTTTCTTTAAACAATAGTTACCACTGGATGCCGCGCCGCTTCAGATATCCCGACAAATAATTCAACTCGTGAGATGGAATTGCATACCTACCAAATTGAAGGAGTTTTCTCTCCGCGTTTTGAACAAAAAAATTCCACGGATGCTCTGAGAATCCCTATTAATAAATAAAGGCTTTGGTTGACCTGATGATACCTTGAATTGGTCATTTGTTTTGACATTGAAAATCGATTTAAATGAAAGAATATTGTATAGTTGTGTTGCGCGAATTGTTCGGTGCGATGATTCGAATTCGAGATGTGGATTTAATTTTACCCGGGTTTGTATGCAGGACAACTCACATTGAGTCATATATCTATTGTGAAAGTATTTACCTATGTGAGTACTATCGCCGAATTAAATAATGTCAGCCAACTCCTTAAATGCTAGCAAGGTAGGCCACCTGCAATGCTTCAATTTTCATTGTGTCAAGTACTGCAGTTTGCCTACCTAAACAAAAATCTAGGGAGTCAGGTGACATTATTTCACTCGTGGACCGTAACAGACTGTAACACTCGTGCCCGGCGTATGAGTTGAATACCATCGAGTGTTGCTGTGATAAATGTTAGTAACTTTATTGTTTCTCGAAAGTAAGGAACTCACATGGCTGACTAGTTGAAGTATCGCCCCTCAGTGCATTGTTATTCAAACTTCAAAGTTACGTGAGCCAATATTTTGAATTGTTCTCAACCTTTAACCGTGATTTTGTGGGAATATGCATTGTACCTTCGTTGCTGCAAGCAACTATTCCGACACGTAGAAGATGGAATTGCATACCCAAAGAATTGAAGGGGCTGTATCTTCCAAACTATTTTCAAAACGAAATCTATGTTGCGTTGGCGCGCAGTTGTATTCTCTTTCAGTGTGAGGTTGAAAGGTTATTTTTCCTTAACGCGGAAGGAATTATCTTTGAAATTGCTTAACGTTTTCAGTCTTTGCATATAGAAGTATATGCTTGATGTTGACTTATGATCAGGTACACTATGACTGAAAAACACCCACGATCACCTTAACTTATCAATCTTCCTCTTCGATTGCGTTGATTACCCATCCACTCTATGTAAAAATACCCCTTGTTGCTCCAGCACCTCAAATATTTACAATTTTTTACGGGAAGTTTTGCTTAGACATCCGTATGTTCTTTTTGGCGTCATCTGAACGCAACTGCGGGGGTTACGGACTGACAGGTGGCGCTTAAGAACCGACTGCATACCCCCTCTCACTCTTTCTCTCTCTCTCTCTCTCTCTCTCTCTCTCTCTCTCTCTCTCTCTCTCTCTCTCTCTCTCTCTCTCTCTCTCTCTCTCTCTCTCTCTCTCTCTCTCTCTCTCTCTCTCTCTATTTCTCTCTCTCCCTCTCTCTCTCTATCTCTCTCTCTCCCTCTCTCCTCTCTCTCTCTCTCTCTCTCTCTCTCTCTCTCTCTCCCAGCTTGCTTTATCTCCTTCTCTATCACTTTCCTGCTCTTCTTAGTAGAGCACATTGGAGCCGAATGCGTTTTTTCCCCCCAACAGAAAATAGCCCAAAATTGCTTCCTCCGACGCTTCAAATTTCAAATTTCGTAAGTGTGTCCCCCCCCCACATGAAAATGCTTCCCACCGCTGGTGATGATTGGTGAATTTCGTGGAAGTTTTTCTGTATAGCACGCACGCACGACAGCACGTGGAGGTTTCAAACTATCTCTCTTCACAGTCCACATAGAATGTTTGTCTGTATCTGTATTTGAGATTTTAGCTATGAGAGTGAGATAAGGCAGGGCAGAAACATTTCAAGTATCGGTTTCTGACTGTAGCGGTATAGGATGCCTACTTAAGTCATCAAAACGCATCGATGAGGTTTAGTTAGCCCAGAGTTTCGACTCCTTGTTAAATCAACCGTTCACTGATTCGCTTTGATGCAATTCGGGAGCACGCACTACTCTACTATTGTCAGAGCCCTTTACTCAAAATGCTTCTGACCTATATACTTATTTGTTATACTTCTTACTCAAACAAACAAAACAAATGCAAGCCACTTTCCGGAGTTACCCCCCCCCCCCCCCCCCCCCCCCCCAAACCGACTATGGCGCTATGAGTGAGTCGGCTCGGCCCAGTCACTTAACCGAATAGCACCTGATCAAGGGCGCTAGCGCTGTCTACCGGCAAAGTGCGGTTCTCTCAATGTTTGAGTGCAGTTTTTTTTTTAAGCGTGCCGTATATATACGGTGCGCTTCTTGTTTTCATTTTCATATCTAATATATAAGTCCAATGCCTTGCTTATGGCAAAACCTTGGCGGGAAAGGTTTGAAAAATTAAAAACGTGTTTTCTTAAAACTGGTTTCATTAATCGTTAATTTATTGCTGCAATCCAGGAGGTCTCGGCGTCTATTTTCTTAAAATTGTAAAAGTTTTGGTATTCCTGTTAATTTCAATAAGTTATTAAGCGTCAAAGTCGAATTCCTTCAAACGAGAATTCCATACAGGTCCAGCAACCTAAGTCATTTGTGCCAACCTATGAGTCAAAATTCAAAGGCAGGAGGGGGGTGGAAACATCTCCCGCAGGAACCCTCTTTGCCCCTCGCCTTTGGGCTCCACCGGTCACAAGATTTCTTCACGGTGCATTAAGCGGTCGTAAATGTGTCAACATCTGTTTGACGAGGGTACATCGATAAGAAGCGACGAGGTATTGATGAAGAGCGGGAGGGGTATAGAAAAGAGAGAGGCTCATTCATATCCTTAAGGTACCGTTCTAGAATTCATCCCTTTATTGTCTCGATGCAGAAAAGATTATGAATAGCAGCACTTTCCAATGTACATAGATATACAGTATCACAGGGTAATGTAATCTTTTTTGCACGGATGCAGTAAATGGTTGAATTCTAGAACGCTACCTATGTAGACCTGTTTAGTGATGACGTCACGATTAGAATTAGTTCCAAACAAATGCTCTATCTCGCTCACTCTCGTGGATTTACCAGATCCAAATTTTCGAACGCAAATTCATGCTAGTTAACCAACATTTTTTCTCAAATTTTATTGCACCATTAGATTCCACTTGCCTTAAAGTATCTTTTCACTGTAACATAATTCCTAAAAGATCACAAGCGAATTTACAATCACAGTTATACCGAAAGACGTTCTACGTTTTGTCCTCGTCTTACTCACGGTCTCTTATGGGAGTATCACCGGCATGACACTCAATCATTCTAACTTCTCTCCGTATCGAAGCTATTGTTCGAGGTACAACACATGCCGTGATGGTGCTGATGAGCCTATATCCTAGAATTTTGTGCTCTTAAGAAACTGATAACTGTGATTGTGCATCGATGCGCGATGTTTCAAAAAGTTTGTGATAGCGGGCTCATATTTTATCACTGAGAAAAAAGTGGCTGTTAAAACTGTAAGAATAGAACCATAGATGATTTCGCCTTATTTCAATCATGAGACCTATCGTTGCTGTAGTCAGCGCGCTTGAATCTACACGAATTCTGATTGTCTCTATGGAATTTCGATTATTTCTATGGGAAATAAAGCGGGGGAAATATATATCCAATCGGAAAATTTTTTGAAACAATCGGAAATTTTTATAAGGGACGTGGAACCCAATGGTGTGATAAACACAACGTGTAAAGAACGTGTTGTTTACTAGCACTTGTATTTGAAAATTTGGACTGTGTTTTGTATGGGAAAACCCACGAGAGCGAGTGAGACGGAGCCTTTGTTTGGAACCAATTTTTTTCATGACGTCATCGTCACACTAAACAGGTCTTTGCATCGGAAACATTTGAAATTCTGGGAGATCGGCAAATTGAAAGCCCCTCAATGAGTGTCGATGGAATCAAGGGATTTTTGAGGACATTTTTGGCATTTTGTTGAAAAATAGGTGTTTAAAATCCAGAACACAGGGAGCCAGAGGGGTAAAATTCGCATTAATTGCTCTAAAAAGTGAGAGGGGCTGTCACGTGTCTTCCACCCCTGGACAGCTTCCTCGCTGCGGCTATGGAATTGACTCTGGAATAACTTATTTACCTATCCTAAAAAGTTCGTTGCGTGTACAAAATTTTTCACTGAAAGCTTCTTCAAATTTTGGAAACTATAGGTCCATATGGAACTTTGCTTTTCCAACACGAAAAATGATATCGACCGACGGCAACAGAAAAAAAAAGAAATAATATGACAATGCGTTATAGTGAATAATGGCATAGTTTTAACTGTAAACTTTCGATACTTTTCAAGAAAATAAATGGGGAGAGGGGGGAAATTTAAAAACCACAAACCTCTTAAACCTCCACACCTACTAATCTATACCCCTAGAATGCTTGATGTGTAAAGGGCACTTGAAATGGTTAGTTCTGTATATTAAAGGATTATTGTTTCATGAATTCGCAAGTGTTCCATTTATGCATATTACGTATCTACATCGTGACAATCGCAACAAGTGCTGACAGCACCTAAAACGGAAAAAAAGATAAAAAAAACTGTTTATTATTTAGAATCACGGCTTTTCCGAATATGACACTTTTTGACTTCAAAAGAACGCCACCTCATGTTTGATCCCCGAACAAGCCGTTTAAAAGGTGGAGGGATTTAGAAATATCTATTGTCTATAGTTTGTGTGGGTAAAAAAGATCGAGCCTTATCAAATAATTTTCTCTTTTCAGCTTTCAATGGGTTTGTTGCAAACTTTTGCTACAGTGCTATAGAGTTTTGATTCTGATGTAAAATTGTCTGAAAATTACATTGGCGGCATCAAATAGTCATAAAATCCACTAATAAACCCAAAAAACGCATTATAAAGAAAGCCAAAATTGCAGTCGTAAAGCCGAACAATCTGTGCACGCGCACGACGAACATCAGAGATAGGTGACCCATTCTCCCTTTTTCGTTAAGGGGGGGGGGGAGAGAAAATATCTCTACAGTCAAACTGTGATTTTAAAAATGTGCATGGTCAAGATGTTGTCTTTTGTGAAGGGGGCGGGGGGGGGGGGGAAGCAAAATATCAAGAACAGGGTGTTTCAAAACTTGAGTGCCAAACTTATGGAGTGTATTTTTGGGGTCAACATACATATATATAAGACTTTATTTTCCTACATGAGTATGTGCTGCAATTGTTTCTCTTCTGAGCTAGAGCCCTCCAAAGTTTTGAAAACAAAAAACAAAAAACAAACACAAAAAAACAACGCCTTTGACTCATCTCCTTACAGATACATCTGATCTAAATTTATTTTTTTCATAATTTCTCACCAAACAAGCTCAATTGGACAGCACTTGTCACAAAAGAACCGAGTGACATTTTTGATAAAATTGAGTTATTGATTGATAGAGCTAGCAATACTGAATCTCGAAGCAACAAGTGCTTCTTCTGTAATAACAACTATTTCCCGTCAAAATTCCAGGTAAAAGTGAGCTGGTGAGCCTCATTGATGTCATTGTCCATATGATGAAATAAAATGAGAACTTGGTTCCTTTGGCTGATTAGGTTAAACCTTAATCCGAGTCACGTAAGGAACCAACTCCGACTTGGTTCCTTTCAGTGGCGGCTCGTGCGATTAGGCAACCATGCTTTTTTACCATTTAAACCTATGCAAAAGTATCGATATCTTGGGGGTGCATTGCACCTCCTGAAGATCGATTGTTTTACATAGGTTTAAATGGAGGGATTCCACTGTTGCCACATTGCACGAGCCGCCACTGGTTCCTTTTATAGAATTGGGAACGGACTTAAGTCCGGATTAACGGATTTTAAAATAATCAACAGTGTAAACCAACTCTGCCGTTTGGTTTCTCTTAGAGTTTCGTTTTTCGTGATTATGCCCAAAAAAAAAGAAGAAAGGAACCAAGTCACTTTAAACGCTAAAAATTAAGAACCTTTCCTACATAGTAAATTCCACTTTTCCGGTGTTGAAATGCAAAAACACAACACGGTAGTTGAATGAAATCAAAACGTAAGTAATTCCAAGTTTTTTGTTTAAATGCTAGCTCTTCAACTTTGGACTCAATTTTCTCGAGATCAGCTCCATGTTGAATGCTGTCTAAATATTATCATTGCTAGCAAAAGCATTAAAGCTGTTCAGACTTTAGTGGCACGCTTTTCCAACACCTGCGTGTTGGAATTTTCCCTGCTTTTTTTTTTTTTTTTTTTTTTTTTTTTACGCCTCGGATCATAACAGACCCCGACTGACTCCGAGTGCAGTTCGTAATAATTCGGTACCCGCGCAACAGTGAGTGCGCGCTTTTACTCTCTCCCCCCCTCTCTCTCTCTCTCTCTCTCATCTCTTTCATACACACTTATACCTCCCTCTCTTCCCTTCTCACTCCCCCTCACTCTCTCTCTCTCACTCACTCCTCTCTTTCATACATACATATACTCGTTCTCTCTCTCTCCCTCCCTCTCACTAGCTCCTCTCTTTCATACATATATAGACTCTCTCTCTCCCTCTCACTCGCTCCTCTCTTCCATACACATAGACTCTCTCTCTCTCTCTCTCTCTCTCTCTCTCTCTCTCTCTCTTTCTCACTCACTCCTCTCTCTCATACACACATATACCTCCCTCTCTTCCCTTCTCACTCCCTCTCTCTCTCTCTCACTCACTACTCTCTTTCATACATACATAACTCTCTCTTTCTCTCGTTCTCTCTCTCTCCCTCCCTCTCACTCGCTCCTCTCTTTCATACACACATAGACTCTCTCTCTCTCCCTCTCACTCGCTCCTCTCTTTCATACACACATAGACTCTCTCTCTCTCCCTCTCACTCGCTCCTCTCTTTCATACACACATAGACTCTCTCTCTCTCTCTCTCTCTCTCTCTCTCTCTCTCTCTCTCTCTGTCCCTTTCCCTCTCACTCACTCCTCTCTTTCATACACACATAGACTCCCTCTCTCTCTCCCTATCTCTCTCTCTCTCTCTCTCTCTCTCTCTCTCTCTCTCTCTCTCTCTCTCTCTCTCTCTCTCTCTCTCTCTCTCCCTCTCTCCCCCCTCTCTTTCTCTTCGCGCTTCGCCCGACTCGATCGCGAGGAGAGTCTCCGCTTCTCCGCGAGGCGAGCAAGCTCCGCTCCGCCCGCGACTCGCGAGGCCCTCTGTTGGATTTAACGTGCGTCTCGTTGAGTTCCACGTGACGCCGCGGCCGCACACATGGCTATCGCGTGATTCCTCCTCCTCCATTACGTCATCCGTCACGCGTACGTACAGCAGCAAAACCGCCGTCCGTCTCCGTCGCGATGTCATGTCGTCCCTCCGTACTCCCTCCGTCGCACTCGTCGCGTCGCTTCGTCGTTGCCAGTCACCAGCACTCTCCGCGGAGATTTTATGAAACAATCAGTTGAAAAACGCATGCGGCATGCACGCACGCCTCGACAGCGAGCCGCGGCGCCTGCGCCAAACTGCAACTTGACGAACACACCGCGCGCGCGGTGTCCCTCGCGGTTTTAATTTTTTTCACGCAGAGCACTCTTAAACTAAAACAAATCGGCGCTCTCCATGGTTCCGAGAATATTTGAGGTTATGTGAACGCCGCGTAAGAAGATTAAATATTCATCCTATATCCGACCACCTCTCTCTATTTCTCTCTCTATCTATCTCTCTCTGTCTCTCTCTCTCCCTCTCTCTCTCTCTCTCTCTCTCTCTCTCTCTCTCTCTCTCTCTCTCTTCTCTCCTCCCACACGCTCCATAGCCTTGCTGTATCCACATGTTTATTCGTGTGAATTCACACGATTTTCGATTCATACTTTTCTTTTCCTTGGTTTTTTTTTTTTTTGTTTGTTTTGAGATTAGCCCAAACTGAACAGACGAATTTGAATAGTTGGATGTACGAATTATAATTCTTGTTCCAGAATTTGTAGACTTTTTTTTTTTTTTTTTTTTTTTTTTTTATAGAATGACTGTCTACATTGACACTACCACACAAACTTGCATCATACACACAAACATTCACAAGAGTTTAGTTTAGATGATGATTATTTTTTTCTTTTTGCACAGTGCGGTTATAAAGTTCAGAAAGCTGCATCATCACGAACCCCTCCCCCTTCCCTTCTCCTATCCGTTTGATCGCAGGCACGCGGGGGAAGACGAGTGTTTTTTAGACCTCAGTTTTCTCCGCTCCTAGTCGCTGTTAACGAGAATAATTCGGTGCGTGCGTGGACTGTTTTCGCGTGTTTTTATCCATCCTTTCATTAAATTATCATTTTTTCATTTATTTATTTATTTATTTTATTTTTTTGTTTTTTTAACCGTGGCCCGAAATTTCTGCCACGAAAATTCTTTTGTGCGATCCGTCGCTCAGTTTGCGGTTGTGTTTCGTGTGATATGATTTGCTTGATCATTTATTCATAACTTTTTTTTCAGTGTGGATTCGAAAGTATAATATAATATCGACTTGAATTTTAGAGACAGTTAATGAACCGATGTTGGAATTTAAGTTTTGTGAATCACAACTATGGACCCGACAAATTTTTGGGACCAAAGCAACTCCGAATACCCTCAAGTAAAAAGTGAAAGGTGAGCCGAGTGTTTTGGTTCTTCCATGCCTTGAATTCGAAGGCATAGCGTACACATTTAGCAACGGTGTAATGTGTCCATTTAAACCCGTGTGAAAGGTCGAATGCGAACACCCAATACTCGGATCTCTTTCGTGGGTTTCAATGGAAAAACTCCAACGTTGCCAAATTGCACGCTACGCAACTGCCTTGAATTCGTCTGCTCCCTTGCCCTTCCCTTTCTATATAGCTTTCTGTAAACACTGCGAAGTAATGCTATTTCCCATGGCACTATAAATGTAAACAAAGTAGTTCTGTCACGGATTTTTTGCCGGAGAGGGGAGGGTGGGAGGGGTTATCGACACTGGTTGATGGGCAGAACTGGTTTTAATTATGTTGTTTATATTTTAAGTTATGAAGTAATGACGGATTTTACCTCACATTTCTTTATCGGAGCATCGGAATTTTGGGAGCGCCCCCAACTCTACGTTCGTTAAGGCCGGCCTAAAGCCTCCTTTATTTATTTATTTATTTATTTAATTAAATTAATACAGGAGCCACCCTTAAGGGGGCTATGGTACAGGTCAAAGAGATAATAAACTATGATACAGGGAATAAAGTAGTTGTACAGGGAATAAAGGATAAACAAGACTAGACTAAACTACATAGTGCTCTCAAAAAATTCAGGGAGACAATAAAAGGCCTTAGCCAAGAGAAAGTTTTTAAGATTTACTAAAAAAGAATTACTTATTAAGAAATACTTGACTCACCCTAAGTGCTAAGTGATACTTATTTTGACGTTAAATCTTTTACAACCCGTTTCAGGTTACTTGAAGAGATCAAAATTAAAACTAGCTCAAATTCAGTAGTTAGTTAAATATTCGTACTCCGCAGCATTCATTTTGCCTATCCGGGTAATTGAAGGCGCCCAATGATACATTATTTTGTAACTTTGGTGCAGTTAACGGTTTTGAGCAGCTTTTACCCGGGTGGACACCCCCTAGTCAAGGGCGGCCCTGGGGGCCCCCTCAGAAAATTTTGAAAATTTAAACTTCTCTACAGCCAGTTTGAGGCATATTTTAACCGTTTATTCCTCATTTGTATACTACCGCATTTCAATTTTTGTTCGTAAAAAAGGAAGATCCCGCCCCTGCTATTGATTCCCCAATTCCTAAAAAAGATAATAATTAGAACATTACATGAATCACGCACTTCTTCTTGCTTCCCCCCTCTTTCTCTTCTCTTACTGTTTTGGTTGTTTTTGGGTGCAAGGGGGGGGGCATGCCGCCGTGCCCCCCCCCCTCTGGATCCGCCCATGTTTAGTGTGTTATTGAAAGAGTTAATACTTAGATTATTTTGATAGAAGAAATCACATTTTTAACGCGCTCAAATTCAGTGGCCAGATAACTATTCGTACTCCGCGGTGTTTATTTTGCCTATCCCGGGAATTGAAGGCGATCTATAGAACATTATTTTGTAAGTGTTAATGATTTGGAGTAGCTGATACTGTCAATGAGAGAAAGAGCATGACCGGAGCCAGCAATTTGGTAACTGTGGATTCTGTCCATCTGAATGCATGAGAAATAATCGATTCTTGAGGAGGCCATGGCCCAATTTCCAATTGATTGTTTCTCATGCATTCAAATGGGAAGAATTCAAAGTTGCCTATTTGCTGGCTCCGCCCCATGAGAAAGAGATGTGAAATCACACAACTCGGGCGTGATGGTATCGTGCGTTTTTTTTTTTTTTGTTTTTTTTTTTTATTCACCGGAATCCGCATCGGTGCATTAACCCGGAGCTTTCGGAACTGCACCGAAGCTGTATGGTGCATTGAAGCAGAACCGAAGCAGCAGTGCTTCGGTCTTCAACTCAGATGCACTGGGGCTTGCACCGGAGCAGCACCAGGTGCATTGCTTGCACCGCTACAAAAACAAAAAACACTCCGGTGCGATCCGGCACTGGGGCACCGGAATAAAAAATAAACTGTAGGGAACACCCTACGAACACTTTCTCCCTCCATTTTTATCTGGGGGGGCCCCAGACCCCCTTTAGTATTCTGGGGGAGACCCTAGACCCCCTTAAGTATTCTGGGGGAGACCCCCAGACCCCCCTTTAGTATTCCGGGGGAGACCCCCAGACCCCCCTTTAGAATATTTAAATTTTTCTCTTTTTTGACCCATTTTCCCATTGCTTTTAATGGAAACCATTTTTTTTTCATCCTAACCTAAAAATTAAAATTTAAAAAAAAAAAAAACAAAAAAAGTCCCTCTGGGGAATGTTAAAAGCAACATCTCTGCAAAATTTGGATGCATATGGATCAATAGTTCAAAAGTTATGCTGGGTGTCACGTTCATGACTACAGACAGACAGACGGACGCCACAGGAATTTTGGGCATTTACTCCTTCCTAGCACATATGGTTAAGAAATATTGAAATATCATGGATGGATGTTCTTTACTTTTAGGATAGTATTAGGCATGATAAGAGCCAATTATTTTTTAATTATCATGATTGATTTAGTCGCAGCGGGCCAAGTATCGAAACAAAATGCATCAAAAATCTCTGCGCCATTGCAATACTTTCTCACTTTGTCTAATTTCATTAGAGTGAGAAAGTAAAAACATTACGGTACAGTGAAGCTGCACCGGTGCGCGCACCGGCATATATATATATATATATATATATATATATATATATATATATATATATATATATATATATATATATATATATATATATATATATATATATATATATATATTATATATATATATATATATATATATATATATATATATATATATTTTAATTTCGTAGCCTTGTGTCATTTTTTTTCGTTTATATATATATATATATATATATATATATATATATATATATATATATATATATATATATATATATATATATATATATATATATATATATATATATATATATATATATATATATATATATAATATATATATATAAACGCACCAATATTGAAAGGTCTAATTTATGGTGTCACCATTTTTGACAGTCCGATGTGCGATATGGTCCGTTGAGTGGTGATGATGCTTGTTGAGGTACTTGTAGAATTGGGTTCGGAGAGCGAGTGGTGGTCAAAAGAGAGTTTAGTGTCGCGTCGCCGCACTATGGTCCAGAAGTCCGGTTTAGGAAGACATTAGTTGCATTAAAATCGCCCAATATCTTGAAAAGGCTCATCTGACACCAAAACTGGTTATTTCAAAAAAGATAGAACGTAAACCGTTTTAACTTTTTTGTAATAACCATTTTTGATGGTCAGATGAGCCGTTTTCAAGATATTGGGCGATTTTAATGCAAACTAATGTCTTCCTAAATCGGACTTTGGACCATAGTGCGCCGTCTCTTCACTGCTGGCGATAGAGAGGCCAAGGGCACACTCTGTCCTCTCACATCTTTTCCTCTCCAGTACAGACTGTAACTTTCAATTCGTGGCGCTTACGGATGACTTTATCGATTTTTTTTTTTAAATCCCCATGAAAAATATCTCAAGGAAGGTCACCATGCCGAATTTGAAGTTAATCGCTTCGACCAAAATGTATGCAGAAAGTCGAAAGTGCAGGTTTGAAAGAAAGACAAGAACGTTGCCATTTTTCTATTTTGTGAGTCAAAATCACCGCTGTTTTCACTATCCTCTCCCTCCCTCCAAAGTTTTACTCAAATTGAAGTGAATTTTCGGATGCACAGAGAAAAAAAAAACTGGAAAAAACCGCTTTTGTAACGATCACTAAACCTTGGTGGCTGATCTAGCAATCTGGCAACCATGCTATTTTGCCATTAAAACCTATGAACAACAATCGATTGCAGGTGAGGCGTGAAGCACGTTGCGTCTCGGTTTTTTAACACAGGGTCATTTTTCACGGGTTAGTTCAGTCTACGGCTGTATAATGCACGAAAATATTCTGAATTGTAATATTTTCTGAACCGTATGGTGTATAGTCTCCGTGATTAAATTTAAATAATCTGAGGCTATATTCTGAAAATGAAGATGTTGCAAACTTTTGCTCCAGGCTTAACAATAATTCAGGGGTAAAGCCCTGGAAAAATGACTTTACATGAGCGCTCTAGAAAATCACGAAATCCACTCCCAAATTCATGAAATGCTTTCAAATGCGAGACCGTGCTGGGTTACCGTCTTTTACAATATGTTTTCCCTATCTTAATAAGCTCCATTTTCACGAGGTGTTCTATAGACACTACTCAGAAAGAAGAAGAAGAAGAAGTAGAGAAGAAGACGAAGAAGCATATAATTGTCACAGACGGTAATCACCGCCATTACGGTCTCGCGTTTGAAAGCAGTTTGTTAGTTTGGGAGTGAATGTTGTGATTTTTAGTGCGCTTTTTAATTAACGTCATTTTTACAGAGTTTTACTTACCCCATAATCAACTATTAATAAGCCTGCTGTGAAAGTTTGCAACAGTTTCATTCAACGGTGATCCCAACAATTGAGTAAAGATTACAGATGCGAGTAGCTTCATACATTATACAGGGTGTCTCAAAATTCATAAAAAATATTTTTACCACGTATTTTTGGGGTCAAAATAAGACTTTTCTTTCCTATAAACATGGGTCCGAAATTGTAGTCTTTTCAAGTTACAGTGTTGCAAAGTTTCCGAAAAACAAATTGAAAAATTGTCATAACTCCCTCGTGAATTGTTTTAAATGCTCGTAAATGGGTACTCTGATGTATTTGTAGGCGCTCTTACCGATTTTGGCTGTGAAAATGCTGTCTGCAAGAATTTGAGGGGGGGTTTTGGGGGTTTTTCTTGATTTTTCTTACTTTTTTTGGCCAAATTATGTGGAAACATGCTTTCGGTTTCAGTGAACCCAAAAACAATTATGTAGCATTTTTCAAAAGTTCGTAAAAAAATATGTATTTTTGGTCCTTACAAGTTTTTCCATTTCTTAAACCATTTCCGAGAAAATCGTCCCTGAAGTTGGAGAAGTATACCGATAATCGCCTTTTCTTTGATTTTGTCAATTCTTGGCCGACGTCTCCAACTTCAGGGACGATTTTCTCGGAAATGGTTTGAGAAACGGAGAAACTCGTAAAGACTAAAAATGCATATTTTTTTACGAACTTTTGAATAATGCTAATTATTTTTGGGTTCAATGAAACCGAAAACATGTTTTCACATAATGTGGCCAAAAAAAGTAAGAAAAATCAAGAAAAACTCTCAAAACCCCCTCAAATTTTTGCATACATCATTTTCACAGCCAAAATCGACAAGAACGCTTACAATTACATCAGAGTACCTATTTACGAGCATTTAAAACAATTCACGAAGGATTTGTGACAATTTTTCAATTTGTATTTCGGAAACTTTACAACAGTGTAACTCGGAAAGACTACAATTTCGGACCCATGTTTATAGGGGGAAAAAAGTCTTATTTTGACCCCGAAAATACGTGGTAAAAATATTTACTATGAATTTTGGGACACCCTGTATATGTGCAGTCATACATTGAACTGACCTGTGTAATCTTCTCATAACCGGTGAAATCATCGGTGAATTGAAAGATGTCATTAAAAGTACACAGAACGGCAGCTGCGTTACTCAGTCCGCTCTTCGGTGTATCGACAAAGAGATTAACTAATTTGTTTTCTACCTCGTAAGATAAATCTCGTCAAAATGCAATAAGTAGATTTCATAGAATCTACTTAAATTAGAGCTCGAGGTAACTGCAAGAAACTCAAGTATAACCTTTTTTAAATTAATAGAAAAATAATTTGTTTGAGTCGCAGCTAAAATTCTCGACATCAAATTACTCCGTTCTTCATCCTCTCACTCCAGTAGCGCAACGAGAGTTTCGTCATCTCTCTCTTTTCTCCATTAAGAAAAGTTTGTTAGACAAGGATGGACAAGGGAATAAAAGTCCCTTTTTCTGTCATTTTCTTACTTAGACATTCAAATGGGAAATGAGAGAGATGGAAGAGATCCTGGTTGCGCCAGTGTCTCACAAGAGTGAGACACTGACGCTTCTAAAAAGAAGTAGATGTTATTTTGTTTTCGTCGAAAAGATCTCTGGTGGATAGTGAGTCTAGCCTGGCAAAGAAAATGACTTCCAAGTTTCAATTACGTTACGCTGTGTTTGCTAAACGTGTTTTTTCAACCCAGAAAATCTTCGTTAACATAAAAAAATACACGTGTAAAGCCCGTGCCACACCTAAGCGAACGCGAACGTGAACGCGAACGCGAACGTGAACGCGAACGCGAACGTGAACGCGAACGCGAACGTGAACGCGAACGCGAACGTGAACACTGCGAAAAAAAAATCCGCGCCAATGTATTTCAATGCAAGTGGCCACACCAGAGCGAACGCGAACGTTCGCAGCGCACGCGACGCGTTCGCAAGCGAATCCGTGGCAACGGATTCGCAGGCAAACGCGTTCGCGAACGTTTTGGCATTTCGCAAGGGATTCAAGGTGTTTCATCATTGATAGGTGACTTCCACTGATGTAATGGGTAAATATTGACAGAAGAATGTCCATGCATCGTTTAGGCTGTACAAAAACCATTTTTTTTGGTTCTTTCTGTAATAATTTAGAACCATAAATAACACAATAAACCAAGTGACACCCCACTTCTTTTTATTTTGGAATCAATGACATTATAAAAATCAGAAAAAATAAGAGGAGGGGTTTCTAATAGCTTTGACTATAAAATGGTCACGTTTTTGGGGAAAAAATAACATAAACTACACGGATTACAAATGGACAAAAGCGGAAAGATGTTCCGTGCAGGATACGTAGCGTCCGCGTCGCGTCGCAAGGTATGCCACACCAGAGCGAACACGAACGCGAACCAGCGTTCGCGTTCGCTTAGGTGTGGCACGGGCTTAAAGTTTCAGAATTTCAATGCAGCTTGCACACGATTCTCTGCAGATGGCAGAGGAGGCAGAATGACTGACATTTTTCAATTCACCGATGATTTCATCGGTTGAGAAAAGATTATACAAAGTTCACTTGAGTGTATGACTGTAGGTAATACACGAAAATACTCGCATCTGCAATCTTTCCTCAACCGGTGGAGTGATCGATGACTTTAAAAAACTTGCGGATATTTTAATAACTAAACGGCGATTGCACCGATTGAGAAAAGATTACAGATTCAAATGCTTTTTACAGTATAGTCATACGTTGAAAAGAACTTTCTAATCTTTTCTCAACCGGTGAAATCATCGGTGAATTGAAAAATACCATTAACTATACGCAAAACGGCAGCACTTGAGGGAGAATCCTCTGCCTACATCATTGAAGCAAGAAATATAAAAAAGTCAAATGATCAAAACCAATTGTACTTTTATTTTTTTTTATTTTTCAAAGATCCTCATAGTAGCATTGACTGCCAACATTTACTGAAAAAATAACATCAATTAGATTAAAAAATTAATACAAAATGTGTTAAAAAAATGTTTGACTAACGTATACTTCCACGAAGTTTTATTATACATCTTTTTTAGTACCTTTTTTATGTTTTACTTTTGATAGAGACCCTTTTTAATCCTTATTCAACACTTTTTAATTACAACTAGGGCTAGCATTTGAGGAAATCGTTCCAACAATGACTTCTTAAGACCCACAAGTTTTAGAAAAACGTCCGAAAGACAAGCTGCGATTCACATTATCACTCGAATTTTGGGATTAAGGTCAGGTTTGAATCCACGGGTCTCCTGAATGGTAGTACAGGCCTTTGTGGACTGAGCATCGCTGAACTAAGATACGTATATGCTGGTCAAATGCATGATTTATTATCATAAGCTCATTCATCTCTGTTTTTCGTTTTATGTAATGCATTTAATCGATGGTTCGAAACGGCTCGGAATTTATGAATTCTGTAAAAACTTAGGATATGAGTTTTGGGCAGAGAAAATATATAATAGAGACCACGCATTAACAACGAGGGTGCATTTTAAAGTAAGTTTGCCTATTTTTTTTCTCAGAAACTATCAATGCTAGAAAAATACCAACCCAGTGCTGGAACGTATGTACTTTTAGCTTCCTAACGAGCTTAAGTTTTTCAAATTTGGCCCACGCGTTGCGGAGATATTGTGGATTTTCCCCACCCGTCTCTCCTTCAAACGTGTCCACCTTTTCACGCGCTACAGAAGACTGCGAGTTTCGGCAGGTGATGCGTTTATCTCCGGATGAGACATCTCAATAACACCTGAGTGCATGTTGTTTATTGAATAGACAACTTTTCTTCTGATAAAATGATCGATCTTCAAACTTTCGGTCAGTACTGAAAGTGCAATCATCATGAATTGAAGCTGGATCAACAGCTGGCGTCAAAGCCTGGTTCAGGAGTATGGGGAAAGAAATTTACGACGGCTGTATTCAGAAATTGTTGCACCAATATGAAAAATTCAAGAATCTAGCGGGTGACTATGTCAAAAAATGAAGAGATGCCTCTCAATAATGTTATAACTTGTTTCAGTAAAATAATAGCTCTATTTCACTTTTTCAAAGTCTTAAACTCATGTTTTCTGTGAAGCTCCGCAGCGCGTAAAAAGGTGGGCACGTTTGAAGGAGAGACGGGTGTGGAAAATCCACGATATCTCCGCAACGCGTAAGCCAAATTTGGAAAACTGTAGCCCGTTAAAAAGCCGAGAGTACATACGTTCCAACGCTGGGTTTGTTTCTTTCTAACATTAATAGTTTCTGAGAAAAAAAATAGGTAAACTTACTTTAAAATTCACCCTCATATCTTGCCCATGGTTGCGCGCGGTGACAACTTTTTTTTTCGAGGTCTCAACAAAACACACATCAGAATGACACAAACTGTAGATACTATGAAGATCAGAGTCGCATTTCTTTACATTCTAAACATCAATATAAATTGCTTTCGTTGGCCATATTTTGGTGCAGGGTTGCCAGATTGGGGTGAAAAAGCCGTGCGCTTTACATGCAACACATGGTAACAGTGTGGCAACACTGTTTTGGTGCTCGTGGTGCATGCATGCGGGTTGATTCGCCCTTTCAACCGCCATCTTAGACTTTCCTTAAAACGCCTTTTGTGGGTTTATATGAGTGGATTTTGAGACTGTTTTGATGCTCTCAACGTAATCTCACCACGATTTTGCACCAGAATCAACCCTCCATATTGCTACAGCAAATGTATGTAAACAAACCCATTTACTTAAAATACTTAAAGTTGTAAAAAAAGTGTATTCTCTCTTTTTTCGGCAGTTGCTGTAATTTTGACTGGATCAACGCGTGAGTAAGCGTCCAATTTAAAGACAGTGATGTCAGATTAAAATTGAGTGAAAGTTCTATTTGTAAACTATAATCACCGTTGCTCTTCATCTAGTGAACTAAAAACAGTTTGGCACAGTTTCCATTTTTTCCCCCATCTCTTAGTCTCAATCTCAATCTCTGTTTTCGCCCGTTCTCTATACCTACACATCTACACAACTGTCACTAGTATCGACGTTTTTCTCTCTTATTCCCTACTTTTTTTCTATAACACTTTTTGGCACGGAAAGATTGAAAAAAAAAAAAAAAAATCAAGAATAGTACGTAATCACTGAGGTCTTAAATTTTTTTTGTCTTATACAAGAGTCAAGATCACGATGCTCGATTGCTCGCAGTGAATTTACTTTAGTGAGAAGCTGAGGGACTGAAATTGACTAATATAAGATGTCGCTTTCAGCTTTCACGTTTAAAATAAACTGTAGGAAAATACCCCACGAACCATGGGCGGTTACAAGGAATTGTATTTCTCCCTCTCCTCCCATTTGAACACGTGCGTTAGAAAAGGACAGAAGAGGAGGCCAAAGTCACGTGATGGCCCCCTTTGCTGTCCTTTTCTAACACATAAGTTCAAATGGAGGGAGAGAGAGAAAGAAAATTCTCTGTATCCGCCCATGCCACAAACACTTCAGCGGATCAAACTTAATCTGAGGGGGCTCCCAGAGACCCCATTATATACTCTGAGGGAAACCCCCAGACCCCCCTTTAATATTCTGGGGGAAACCTTAGACCCCCCCCCCCCTCAATAATATTCTGAGGGATATCCCCAGACCCCACTTTAAGGGGTTAATTTTACAGCAAGCTATAGTTGCGGAATGTTCTTTGAATGTTTTTTTTTGTTTTTTGCGGAATGTATTTGAAATATTCTAATTTTTCCCTATGTTTACCCATTATACCCGTGATTTTACTAGAAAACCTTTTGTCCTCCATAACTTGCTTGAAATTGAAACTTTAGAAAAAAAAAAAAATAAAAAATGACCCTCTAAGGAATGTTATAAGGAACTTCTCCGCAAAATGTGGATGTATATGGACGATTGGTTCAAAGCAGTGGCGTAGCTTGCAATTCGGCAACGTTGTAATGATTCCATTTAAACTCATGAAAATATCGAACTATTGGATGTTCGGCGAACACCTTCGCATTCGACCTTTTACATGGTTTAAATGTACACATTACAACGTTGCCAAATGGTAAGCTACGCCACTGTAATCAAAAGTTATACCGGGATACAGACAGACAGCCATTTCTGTGCAATCGCAGTAATATACTTTCTCAATTTCTAACTTCTTTAGAGTGAGAAAGTAAAAAGCATCGACGTCAATGGGTTTATTGTAAAGTTTTGCAACAGCATTACGAAGGGTCAATTCCTACGTAAAATCGCGTAAAATTAACATCGAAAATATCGGAAAAGTCTCTGAATCCACATCGTAAACTCAATAAAAAATTTAAAAAAATTCGAAAGGTCGAATAAGCGTGTCAGTGTTAGAGCCAAACAGAAGGCGCCTCGCATCCAGTGGCGTCGCGTGCCATCTGGCAACAATGCAACTGCCCCATATAAACTCATTAAATATATCGAATTTTCCTTGTGCACTGTGCACCCCCTGAATTCGACCTTTTACAAGAGTTTAAATGGATAGATTACATTGTTGCCAAATTGCACGCGACGCCACTGCTCGCATCTACTTGCAGCTTTCTCAATGATGAACGATGAACCACTTTCCGCAGCCAAAAACTTGCACCCTGTTTGAAAGGGGGCTAGGGCTGAATCAAGTTAAAACCAGAGACCATGCAGTGTTTCCGGTGAATCGCTACATGACTGCAGGCTGATTTTGAACAATGGGTCGATCTGTTGCATACTTTTGCTACAGCAATATAAAACCTTGATTCTTATGTAAAATTCGGCAAAATAACGATGCGCACAAAAACGTTCAAAATCACTCATTAACTCAGGAAATCACTTCAATTTCAAACAGCCCGCGTTACACTAGACACTATTTGCACCGGTATACCCTGGTAAAAATGACGACTAACCGTTCCAAAAACGACTATAAACATAGTTGGCCAACTATGGATTTATAGTTGGCCAACATAGATTATAGTCGGCAACTATGTTTATAGTCGTTTTTGGAATAGTCGTATAGTCGTCATTTTTACCAGGGTACTACTGCATAGACGGAACCACCGTGGATATGTAAACAACCTCGTAACTACAAATGATGGAATTTCTTTCTTAATACGTGAAATATAAGCTGCATTTGCTGTCTGGTCTTTTCGATTTATCAAAGATTACAAAGGAGTATAAGAAATGTACGCATCTAAACGAAACATTCCAATGTTTATAATTTCTGTTCATGTTTACATAAGCGAGATGGTCCATCTATGAGTTATAAGTCGGTGATATAGTGTCTAGTGTAGCGCGGCTAGTTTGAAATGGAAGGTATTTTCTGAGTTAATGAGTGGATTTTGAAAGTTTTTAATGTGCGCATCGTTATTTTCGCCGAATTTTACGTTAGAAACAATGAGTTGTATTGATGTAGCAAAAGTACGCAACAGACCCATTGTATCGCGATGCCGTCGAATCAATAATCGAGTACGTTTTATTCTTACGGTTTGTGTCATTCCGATTGAAATCCTTCCATACAGATGACTCCAGAGCTATGTGAACATATCGTAGAGATTGAAGGGTTTAAATCGCGGAATGGAACCTTTCGTAAAAAGGCACCGCACCCATAAGAAGAAAACATACTCGATACGAATAAGATACGACCATTCATAATCAGCCTGCTGACCTGTTTACTTGGATCATGTCTGGCATTTTCTGTCATTTAAAACAATCAATTAAAATTATATTCTGGCTCCTCGACGCTATGTGACGCAGGGGCGGCTCGTGCAACTGGCAACAATGTCATCCCTCCATTTGATTGCATGTAACAATCGATTCGAAAGTGAAGCAGCGCTTCACCAACAATCGATTGTTAAACATAGATTTAAATGGAGTGAAGACATTGTTGCCAAATAGCACAAGCCGCCACTGATGTGACGCCGCGGCATCGCTTATGCATTAGTAACTTGCGTTCGCGTTCCCATAGTTCAATACTTCAATCGTTCATAATGAATGACGCTCAACATAATAAAGACTCGACATAAAATGTGAACAAACGCAGTTTTTCATTCCAATGTTTTCATATTTATCTCATTAAAATTGCGTTCGCTCAAAATTGCTATATTTCAAGTGGTGAACATTATTGCAATGTTACTGAAAAATCTAAATCATAGAACACGTCACATTTAATGGAAACTGTAGCAACTTTGCTACAGGCTTATTATAGGTCAGTCGCACTGTCAACAGAATTGACTTCTGAAGCTTGATTCTTATAGATTCTGCCGAGAAAATAACAATGAGTTTTGTTCCATCGAAATCCGTTCAGAAATAAGCGAGATATATCCATTTGAAAATGACGACATTATTGCGTCATTTCGTCGTCAGGTTTGGACCGACTTGCATATTTGCACTACAGCTATGCAGACCTGTGCAGTGCTGCCAACCACTTTGCCAACTCACGAAAGCTAGCCGCCATATTTCATTTCATTGTTTATGTTCGTAGTTGTTGCTGTGTCCGTGGCTATAGCGTTATCAGAGTGTGTTTTATTATTGTTTATCATCTATTCAAGGTAAAAATTGACGGATTTTAAAGTTAAATAGTTTGAAATTTCGTCGTTCTTTTTAAAATAACTCATCACAGCATCACTGCGCGCTTGGTGGAAATATACACGGGTGGCGGACAATGGCGGCCGAAAACGACGAAATGAAGCAATAATGTCGTCATTTTCAAATGGATATATCTCGCTTATTTCTGAACGGATTTCGATGGAACAAAACTCATAGTTATTTTCTCGACAGAATCTATAAGAATCAAGCGTCAAAAGTCGATTCTGTTGACAGTGCAACTGACCTATAATAGTTGATTATTTTGTGGTAAAACTCTGTAAAAATGACGATTATCGCACTAAAAAAATCACGAAATCCGCACTCCCAAACTCAAAAAATGCTTTCAAATGCGAGACCGTAATGGCGGCCGTTGCCGCCGATTACATTGGGTTTTCCTATCTCAATCAGCTCCATCCTCACGAGGTGTTCTCGTGGCACCACACAAGAAGAAGCATAAATGGGTCTGTTGCACACTTCGGCTACAGCGTTTTAAAGTATCATTTCCTATGTAAAAAGCCGAGGAAATTTCAATGGCAGCATCAGAAATCACTAAAATTCAGTAATAAACTCACAAATTGCGAAAAACACTAGACACTATTCACCCCTGTATCTTTCCACCACGTGCACGATATTTCGCGAAATTAGCGCGGCACATTCAAATAATCACGGCCGACTGTCATCACAGCTGACTTCATAAACAAATAAACAGTAAACACTGACGGCGTCTGCTCGAATTCTTACGTTTCAATATCCTCAATTCCTCACAAAAGGTTGTGAAAGGTACGGAGACCGACATTTGTGTCGAAAACTTATCAAAATGAAACAATAACACACAGGAGTTCCAAGGATGATGATGAAAGTTGGAGTCATACTTGGAACTCCTGTGTGTTATTGTTTCATTTTGATAAGTTTTCGACACAAATGTCGGTTTCCGTTCCTTTCACAACCTTTTGTGAGGAATTGAAGATATTGAGACATAAGAATTCAAACAGACGCCGTCCGTGTTTACTGTTTATTTGTTTACGGAGTCAGCTGTGATGACAGTTGGCCGTGATTATTTGAATGTGCCGCGCTAATTTCGCGAAATATCGTGCACGTGGTGGAAAGATACAGGGGTGAATAGTGTCTAGTGTTTTTCGCAATATGTGAGTTTATTACTGAATTTTAGTGTTTTCTGATGCTGCCTTCGTTATTTTCTCTGCTTTTTACGAAGGGATTAATACTGTAAAACGCTGTACCTAGCCGAAGTGTGCAACAGACCCATTGTCGTAAGATTTAGGCGGCAACGGCCGCCATTACGGTCTCGCATTTGAAAGCATTGTATGAGTTTGGGAGTGAATTTCTAGATTTTTTAGTGAGCTAATCGTTATTTTTTCAGGGTTTCCCCCCATATTCAACTCTCAATTAGCCTGAAGCAAAAGTTTGCAACAGCTCCATTACACGAAAAACGGCTGCGCTGATCAGATTACAGCAGAGGCGGAGAGGAAACGTGCTGCAAGTCTTCGATTTTACAATAAGCTTCGCACTTCCAGCAGTTTTCCTAATTACTCCCATCGAGAATTGTTTTCTCATCGCGAAATTGGAAATGAGAAAAAAGGAGAGAGCAAAATAACAAAGAAGGAAGAGAAATTAATAATCGGAAACAAGCGGGGGAACGGAGAAGGTAAATAAATAAAATTGTTGGCATGCAGAGTGTTGATTTGTGTGCCTCGGAAGACTGCACGCGACTCTACAGTAAATAAATGACAGTCATGGGCTCGCGCGTTCGCTAACACGTGAGCACGAATCTGAGCGCAGGATCTGAGAACAGGAAATTATTCTATTCAGTTTTTTCTTGGAATGTCATGGGAGAGAAAAATTTGTTGCGTAAAATACCTCGAGAGTAGACATCTATAATACTCCATATTGACATCACAGATTCATACAAATTATAACTATATGAATCATTAAAACTTTCGTGTAAATGGAAAAACAATAATTAAGCAAATTTTAATTAAAAAATTATTAAAATTCCCGTCTTTTGGATGGGCTGGATATGAACGGAAAACGATGATTGGTGGAGACGAGTGAAGTGGTTGCCAAGTCTAATTGAAATACGGAATTCTATTATATTTTTTATATGATGCTCAACAGAGGCATAGATAAGAATTTTGCAGCCCCCAGCGAGATTCAAAGTGGCGCTGCCTACTTTACTGCCCCAACCCGTGCTCAACCCCCCCCCCCCCCCACCCAACGAGGAAAGTGAAAGACCCAAGTGAAAGATAGGTGTAGTAAATAGGGCTCTTGCAAAATTTTGCTGTGAGCAAATGAATAGTCCATTCTGGTGTAAAAACCAGCAAAAATCACCCTGAGAAAGTTTAAAATTCAGTAATAACCCACATAACTACATAAATGGCAAGATCGTAATGGCGGTTCGACGCGGGTATCATGGGAGATTCCCATCTAATAGGCCACTTTCTCTTTGGAAACACAGAGGTATATCTCAATTTAGATAGGAATCTCCCATGATACCTGCGTCGATCCGCCATTAAGCTCGATTCTGAGAGTGAATTTCGTGATTTTTTAGTGTAGTCATCGTCATTTTTACAGGTTTTATGTAAGAATCAACTCTTCAATCCCGTGCAGCAAAAGTTCGGAAGAGCCCCATGGCCCATTGCTGAAACTGCTGATTGCCTAACGTTTTGCAAATGTGTGTCTGTCTCCTTCTCACGACTCACGTAGGAGTTTTTCCCTCAAAAACCTGGCCAAAAATATTTGCGAACTATATTTGCGAATATTTTTCTTGAATATTTGGAAATCGATTTTGGTTAATTTTCCGATTTAAACTCAAAACTCCTATTGCACGGTTTATGGTTGGAAAAGGCGTAAAAATTAAGAATTTTGGCTCAAACCAAAGGTCGCTAGCGCATTATTTTGCCGTGTTATTGACACTTATTCTATAAAAAAGGCTTGACTTCAAACTGCTGCCTAAAAAAATGGGCAATTTCTTGCAAGTTTTGACTGTTGGAGCAGTTGCCTAAAAAGGTCTACTTTAACCCCCTTGTTGTGGTTATGCCTGGTTTTGCCCGGAACGTATTCAAAATTGACTGTTAAAAAGATAGTGCCTAAAATTAGAGATTTTTTCATGTCCATTTTGTAAAAGGTCAAAAATGCACGGAAAAGAAATTGTTGCCATCAAAATGAAGCACATACCATCTAAAACAACGTCCATAATCGCTGAAATGTTTGGATGCACCAACGCTTGTCCTTGATGGAAAATGTTGACTGATTAGTAACAGCGCTTCGAGCGGTGAACAACTGCAGGTGCGTCGAACGCTCAGTTCCACGTTGTCCCCTAAACAGTAGATAAACGTAGATGTTCCGACACATCTATTACGTAATAGAGCGGTTACTTACCTCTCAAAAACCATCAATACTTTTTTTTTTTTTTTTTTTTTTTTTTTTACGACTTTTCAATTTTCCGTTTTTGGCCAGGTTTTCGGGTCAAATACTCCTACGTGCGACTGATTCATCCTCATAATCATTTTCTCTACGCCGCTCAAATGGCATACATACGGTTGGAATGGGGTGGTGGGCTGCGCCTCGTTTCAATAAGTAAAAAATAGAGTGTGAGAAAGTTTTGAGAGAGGAGAGTGGAGAGAACACGAAGGCAGAGGTTGGAAGGGTTTCGGTTGGAAAGGGGCGCCTCTAAGTTCTTGCACATACGCATGGACTGGACGCCATGCGAAAAGCTGAAACTGGCCCTGAATCTGATTATAATAATTCTTGTTTGTTTATACATCTACCTAAAGCCCAACGACGGCGCTCTTAATCGCATTCGATTTTTTGCGCCCATTGGACCCTGCGCCCCCCCCCCTCCCCAACACGGGGGCTCCGGGGGCGCTATAGTATCTATCTACGCCACTGATATGCTCAAGACCATGATCTAACTACACAGGTGAGTCAATCCGGTGGACGAGTTTCGGTGCGATCTGTGCAACCTCCGCTCGTGACGTATAGCTGCGGCGCAGTTGAAGAGCGGGTGTTCAAATCTTCTGGGACAAGACCCTTTTTCAAGTGCGAATTATAAACAACTTGCGACATTATAAAACTTAGTTTTTGTGACCCAAAGGTGGCCCGGCTCCAAAGGTGGCCCACCCCAGCTTATTTCAGTTAATTACACGAATTGACGATAGCGTTAGTACTGAGTAGCAGCTAAAAAAGCAGCTGAGTAGCTGAATGCTATCGCTTCTCCCACTCCAAAAATCAAGAGCATCGGGCGATTCAGTTGGCGCGGAACAGTGCAACGTCCATTTTCGCAGGTCTTCAGCTAATTTTCACGGAAGTAAACAATCGTAAAAGCTAAGCCCTTCAATTGATTCCACCTTTGACTTTCAAATCATCATAATCATTATAATTTCTGGTGTAACTAGGGTCTAGATTCCATTTTTGAACGATAAAATATCATTTGAATACTTATTAATGAAATTTAAAAGGGGGTGTCCATCTTTAGATGCATCAAAAATATTTGGGGTGGCCACCTATAGGTGCATGTTTTGCGCGAAGTCAAAACTCTACTTTTTTTCAAACGCAAAAAAAACCTCAAAAACAAGCAAATTTTAAAGAAATGAAATTAACGTATGATAGCCAACTGTCTGAATAGTAAATTGACATATTTAGTTTTTTTTTTTTTTTTATCTCTCATGACTTATACGTGCATATTGGCCCCAAGCATAGGTATGGCCACCTTTGGGTCACTTACCTTATAGTTTTGTTACACCCTGTATGTAGGGGAGATTTTGAGCTCGCTAAGTCTCTTTGGTTCGAGGAATACTTGTTCACAGCATTTAATATGAAAATCACAGTTTCCAACAAATCAATCTTGCAAAGTTGTTGCGTTTGTCGAACAATAGATGCCACCTCTATACAAGTGGGTGACTTCAGTCGACCAAACATATCAGATAGGCGCGGTTTAGACTGCTCATGAGATCAGCAATACTTATTTAGTTTAGTGAATTTAAAAGGACAAGCATGCAATTTCCTTTCAATTGAGTTAGGCACCAAATTTTACGATCTAATTACACGGCAAAAAAAGAGATTGCGGTAGAATTTACCATCTTTATATCTGATTTTGGAGTCCGTTATCAAGTATGGTAAAGAGCTTGATTCAAAATGGGGGTTTTTCTCCCCCCCACCGATTTTCCTGAAACTTTGTATTTTGATAGTACTTGATAAAAGTAGTCTTTTTTTTCAAATAATTTTTTCCAAAAATAATTAGGGGGGAGTTACAGTGTTGCAAAGTCGCACCTTTCAAAAATTCATAACTTTCGCGTAAATCGTCCAATTGAAACGCGGTTTTCACCAAAAGATGCGGATTGTAAAGCACTTTCATGCCATTTAAACGGAATTCAATTTCAATAATTTTTGACTTAGTTATCGTCATTTTTGTGATTTTTAGGCCACTCAAAATCTACTTAAAGTGAAACAAAAAAAAATGGTATTTTTTTATTTTGACCGGGTCAAAATATGTTATTCCTCTTTAAATTCTGCGTAAAATGAGCCCAAGCAGAATGCAGGGCGATTTTTACTTTCTCATTCTAATGAAATTAGAAAAATTGAGAAAGTATTGCGATGGCGCAGAGATTTTCAAGGTATTTTGTTGCGATAGTTGGCCTCTCACGACAAGTCAATCATGATTTAGTCAAAGTAATGGCCTCTCATCATGTCTAATACTATCTATAAGAACATCCTTCCATCATATTTTCATATTTCTTAACCCTTTCTGACTTAGAGAGATTTATGCAAAAAAATTCTGTGGCGTCTGTCCGTCTGTCCGTCAGTCCGTCAGTCCGTCAGTCCGTCAGTCCGTACCTAGGCATAACTTTTGAACCATTGATCCTTATGCATCCAGATTTTGCACAGTTGTTGCTTTTTAGATTCCCCAGAGGTACTTTTTTTGTTTTTTTGAAATTTTGACTTTTAGGGTAGTTATGGGGAAAAAATGATTTTCATTAAAATCAATGGTAAAATGGATAAAATGAATAAAAATGAATAATTCAAGTTTGGCTCAATCAATTTTGATGAAAGTTGGCAAAAAAAATCTATTTTCAGCCTACTATAGAATAAACCACTTATAGTTCCTATATTCATTCCTTAAAACTGTTTAAAAAATCAAAATAAGTGCGCTCGAGCCAAAAAATAGAATTATCGTGAGAAATCAATCTTAAAACTTGGAGTCAATTAATAATGGCTCCATGAATTTTGATAAAACTTTGTACACACAATCTACTATCAATAAACTTAAATATTTTTCCTCTCTGTGTCACCAAAAACAACCGATAAAACCATGTCAAGAGGTAATATAGGTGCGATTGAGCAAAAAATTTGGGAATATGAGCAAATAAAAATATAATCCTATTATTTGGGATAGTTCAGGTTTGGTTCAATCAATTTTGATGAGAGTTAGCAAAAAAAATCTACATCTAGCCTACTATAAAATAAACCACTTGTAGTTACAATAGTCAACCCTCAAAACCGTTTATAAAATCAAAATAGTGCGCTCGAGCCAAAAAATGGAACTATCGTGAGAACATAAGTAATCTTAAAACTTGGAGTCAATCAATAATGGCTGGATGAATTTTCATGAAACTTTTTACGCACAATCTACTATCAAAGTACTAATATTTTCCTCTCTTGATCACCATACACATACGATTAGACCTTTTGAAGAGACTATAGGTGCGATTGAGAAAAAAATATGGGTATATAAGCAAATAAAAACATAATCTTATTATTTCGGATAATTCAGGTTTGGTCCAATGAATTTTGACAAAATCTGGCAAATAAAATCTACAATTAGTTTACAAAAGAAAGTAGCCCTTACAGTTACAATATACAACCCTTAAGAGAGTTTAAAAAATCAAAATAGCGTGTTCGACCAAAAAAAAAAGAATTAAAGTGAGGAATTAATTTTAAACTTGGAGTCCATCATTAATGGGATGGATTTTGACAAAACTTTGCACAAACATAATGTGTTAAAAAACACACTAATCACTGCACTGTGTGCACTAAAATATTTTTCTAATACAGTCCTCATAAAAACCTTAAGACCGTTTCGAGGGGCAATATAAGTACGATCGAGCAAAAATCTTTTAAAACTGATTGTAAGTAAATATTAACCCTTTGACTGCTGAGTTAGGAATGCAGGTACTGCCAGGGTGTGAATGGAAAACCGTGCAAATTTACGAATTGTTACGTTTTTTGTTTAATTTTTTATTTTATTTTATTTTTTATTATATTTTTTTTTATTTCTTTTAAGAGTTTTGAGGAATATAGTCACGATTGCGAGTATACTCGTCCGCAGCTCTAAGAGAAGAGGTTTCTCCGCCGCGAGTATACTCGTCCGTAGCAGTTAAAGGGTTAAGACAAACATAATATTTGGAATAAGTAATTCAAGTATGACTCAATTAAGTTCGATGAAAATTGCATCAAAAAGTTTGCAACCAGCCTAGGCAGAAATTTCTTTAGAATAGAATTAAGGCTCTCAATTAGCCTTCAAATAACAAAATAGGCAACTATTCCTACAGCTTCTCTACAAAATTGCAAACTCTTCGGATTGAAGGCAAAATTATGTCCGGAGGTGAAATATTTGAACTTTGAGGGGGTTTTGGGGTCTCCCCCAGAATTCTAAAGAGGGTCGGGGGTACCCCCCAGCATTTTAAAGGGGGTCTGGGGCCGCCCCAGTATTTAAAGGGGGGTTTGGGGGTCTCTCCTAGAATTCTGAAGGTGGTCTGGGGGTCTCCCCCAGAATACTTTCGGGGGTTAGGGGGTCTCCTCCAGAACTCTTTAAGGGGTCTGGGGGTCTCCCCCAGATAAAAATGGTGTGAGAAAGTGTTCGTAGGGTATTCCCTACAGTTTATTTGTTCCGCAGTTATGCATTTTTTAGTAAGCGAAAAACGAGTTTTTTAGGGTGCCCATGAGCGTTCGAGAGAGAGGCTCAAGTCAAATAAATGGAAACGGTATTTTTTGATTTTGATCAAATTAAAATATGTTATTTCTACTTAAATTCTGCGTAAAATGAGCCCAAGCAGAATGTGGGGCGATTTTTTGCTGCGGAGCTATGCGCGTTTTAGTAAACGAAAGTCGAGTGGTTGAGGCTACCCGGGCTACCCACCTCTATCAGCCTCTCCATAGAACGCTCGACTTTCGTTTACTAAAACGCGCATAGCTCCGCAGCAAAAAATCGCCCCACATTCTGCTTGGGCTCATTTTACGCAGAATTTAAGTAGGAATAACATATTTTAATTTGATCAAAATCAAAAAATACCGTTTCCATTTATTTGACTTAAGCCTCTCTCTCGAACGCTCATGGGCACCCTAAAAAACTCGTTTTTCGCTTACTAAAAAATGCATAACTCCGATACAAAAAATCGCCCTGCATTCTGCTTGGGCTCATTTTACGCAGAATTTAAAGAGGAATAACATATTTTGACCCGGTCAAAATAAAAAAATACCATTTTTTTTATTTCACTTTAAGTAGATTTTGAGTGGCCTAAAAATCACAAAAATGACGATAACTAAGTCAAAAATTATTGAAATTGAATTCCGTTTAAATGGCATGAAAGTGCTTTACAATCCGCATCTTTTGGTGAAAACCGCGTTTCAATTGGACGATTTACGCGAAAGTTATGAATTTTTGAAAGGTGCTACTTTGCAACACTGTAACTCCCCCCTAATTATTTTTGGAAAAATTTTATTTGGAAAAAAAGACTACTTTTATCAAGTACTATCAAAATACAAAGTTTCAGGAAAATCGGTGGGGGGGGGAGAAAAACCCCCATTTTGAATCAAGCTCTTTCACCAGATTATTGTAAAATGTACCAACATGTTACCTTAATTTACCACATTAAGGTACGTTGAAATTACCATATTATGGTGAAATTTACCGGACTTGCTAGCGGACGTCAAAATCGGCTGTGCAGATGGTACAAATTCTACCAGTCTTTTTTTCCCTAGCTTGCATGTTGAGTTATATCAACAAACCAGCCCAACGGATTAATAAAAGTGAACTGTAGCGAAGCGTGCTGTCTGGCAACGTGGCATTTTGTCCGTTTGAACCCTTAGAAAAGGTCGAATCCGATGGTCATCACCGGATCCTAGATAGTTCGATAGTTTTCTTGGGTTTTAATGACCCAAGTCCAACGTTGCCGAATTCAACATTTCGCCATTGAAAGTTAACAGTCGGGGACAAAAAGAATGGCCTACGACCAATGAGCTATAACTTTAGAGTGGCAGCGGGCTGGTCCACCTTGTGCCACACAGGGTAGAAGGAATCCCGGGAAAAAGCGGAATTTGGACGGCAGATTCCAAGGTTTGAGGTTAAATTTTGTAGGTCGTTCGGAATTTGGCGGAAATTTGGACGGCAGATTCCAAGGTTTGAGGTTAATTTTTGCAGGTCGTTTCCGGCGATGCCCGAGTTTGTTTACGAAACGACTGGAAACAACCTACAAAATTTAACCTCAAAATTGATTTTTACGGCAAGAAGGCGGCACCCTAGGTGACAACAATGAACCAGCAGAACGTTCCTTGATGTGCCACTCTAAAGTTATAGCTCATTGCGCCTACGACTCTTGGAGATAGGCCACCCGCAGTACTCATCCCAATGAATTTCAGCATTGCACGTGGCCTATGTAAGCAAAATCTAAGGAGTCGCGTAACATTCTTTTTGTTTCCAAATGTGCCAATTAGCTAATAACCATTGAGAAATCAGATCCTTATTCTTGACCGGTGAGTGTCACAAATGGATCTGCTGCAAAATTTTTTCATACGGCACACTGAGAAAAATGTCTTGTTGCCATATCCGGACGTCTGTTTAGTACTTAACCGAAATTCCTGTTATTTTAACAAGGAATTCCTGTTATTTAAACAGGAATTCTTTTGTCAAAAACAAGAATTCCTGGTATTGAAATAACAGTAATTCCTGTTGAAATAACAGGAATTCCGGTTCAGTAAGTATTATAAACTGACGCCCGGTTGAATTAACAGGAATATTTATCTCAGTCCATTATGGAGAGTTAATTCCTATGTAAAATCACTTGAAAATAATGTTGAGAGCATCAAAAAATCCGAAACCCACCCACTAGCTCATGAAATGTGTTTAACGAAATTCAAAGATGGAGGGCGAATGAGCGAGTGACAATGAGGGAGTCCCACATATCTAATGGGTCTGTTGCAAACTTTTGCTACAACAATTAAGAGTGTATAATCTCATGTAAAATCGCCTGAAAAGTCCATTGGTGGCATCAGAAAGTCATAAAATTCAATAATAAACTCAC
Source organism: Trialeurodes vaporariorum (assembly GCA_011764245.1). NCBI lineage: Eukaryota > Metazoa > Arthropoda > Insecta > Hemiptera > Aleyrodidae > Trialeurodes > Trialeurodes vaporariorum. The sequence continues at coordinate 52,114,300 of VMOF01000035.1, forward strand.
AAGAGGCGTTTAATCAAATCCAAGATGGCGGAGAAATATCGAGCCATTTGTATGCATGCACCACGAACATCCAAGGATAGCCAACCTCACAATATCGATCACAAACCAATCACAACGGAAACAAACACATAACCTCTACCTCCAGTGAGGTTGTTAAAGTTGGCCATCCTTGGATGTGCACGGTGCATGCATACAGATTGCTCGATATTTCTCCGCCATCTTGGATTTCATTAAACGCCTCTTGTGAGTTTATTATTGCGTGTTATGACTTTCTGACGCCACCATTGGACTTTTCAGGCGATTTCACTTCAGATAAACATCTTTCAATCGTTGTAGCAAAGGTTTACAACAGACCCATTGTTGTTTTCTATGCTGATGAGAAAAGTGAGTCATCAAAGAGTATATAAGCTGCAACTATATAGACTCCGTCATCCTAACCTGCTCATTCGACCACCATTTTGAGTTTCGTTAAACGGATTTATGGAGTTTGAGGTTAATGTTGGAGCTTTCTGATACTTTCAGCGTTATTTACAGGTGATTTTACGTAGGAAGCAACTTACCATAACGGTGTAGCATATAAAGTTTGACGAATCAGACTAAGGTCATATGGGCGCGGATACAGGAATTTGTCTTTCTCTCTCACCGGCCATTTGAACGTATGTGTTAGAAAAGGATAGCAGAGGGGCCATCACGTGACTTTATCTCCCATTTTTGTCCTCTTTTAACACATGCGTTCAAATGGGAGGAAAGGGAGACAGACGAATTCCTGTATCTGCCCATGACTCAGGTTCAATGCGGTTTCAATCAGGAGCCGTAATCTAAATTCCTTGTCTTCCGAATAGTGATGCCAATTTTTAATAAATTTTTTTTAAACCTATTTTTTCGTCCGATTAATGGGATAAATCGAATCGATTTATCAGAGTCGATTATTTTTCGGAATCGATTTTTTGGGGTACAAATCGAAATCGGCGATTTTGTGCAAACTTTGAGATTTTTTTCCAACTTTAAAGACTTAATTATGTGTCCAGAGAGATGACTTTTCTTTTCTGTGTTTTTTTATTTGTTTATAGCTCCAAAATTGGGATGTAAAATCGGAAATCGATTTTTCGGGGTCAATTAAAAAATCGAATCGATATTTTATAACCGAATCAAATCGATTCGCGGAAATCGATATTTTTAAAAAATCGGCATCGCTACTTCCGAAGTGGAGCTTGTAAGACGTGACTTAACTAGATGACGTCGGTACGTACAGAAAGCCACAGGAGCCCAAAGTTGTGCTAAACACGTGACCACTGACTAAAAGCATGCACAAGCGATTCATTCGGTGCGCGCTACTTACGTATAAGATCCACCCGGGTCCCGGGGTTTAGATTACATACGTCATCTCATACCCCGTGACCAGTGACGATCCCTGTCAGTTGCGAACTGAAATAGAAAAGTGGCTCGAAAACGCGACCGATCAAATTTCAATCAGCGTCCAGCATGACATAACACAGAGGGCCGCCGTTTTTCGGATCATAAATAGGATTTGTTTTTATATCATCGATGATTCCACCGGTTGACAAACATGTTATTCAGTCTGCAGTTCTGCAGTGGGACTGTAACAAGCGAAGAGACTCTGGTCCGTAATACACTGACAAAAATCAAACAAAAATGATAGTAATATTACCAGAAGTACAACGATTAGTGAACTTAGGTAAGGATAATACTATGTATATTACCAGAATTTTAGCGTTTGCACCATAATTCTTGGCATTTTATGAAGAACTATGGTTCTTAGACCCCATATTCTGATAGTCACACCAGAATTTTCTGGTAAAAGTACTCGACTCTCCAAGATTCACTCGCTCGAGGAAACTTTTTTGTTGAATATGATCACTTATTTTGAATAAAAAACTGAAATTGTATGAGACAGATGTAGTCACAGGAGTCGCTCGAGGAAACATTAATTTTCAAACATGAACAATTTTTAGTCACAATTAACTATTGTGAATAAAGAACTGAACTTAAGTGAGACAGATACAGTCACAGAAGCGAATATACTCATTACTCGGCAACACTGTTTTGGTGCTCGTGGTGCATGCATGCGGGTTGATTCGCCCTTTCAACCGCCATCTTAGACTTTCCTTAAAACGCCTTTTGTGGGTTTATATGAGTGGATTTTGAGACTGTTTTGATGCTCTCAACGTAATCTCACACGATTTTGCACCAGAATCACCCTCCATATTGCTACAGCAATGTATGTAAACAAACCCATTTACTTAAAATACTTAAAGTTGTAAAAAAAGTGTATTCTCTCTTTTTTCGGCAGTTGCTGTAATTTTGACTGGATCAACGCGTGAGTAAGCGTCCAATTTAAGACAGTGATGTCAGATTAAAATTGAGTGAAAGTTCTATTTGTAAACTATAATCACCGTTGCTCTTCATCTAGTGAACTAAAAACAGTTTGGCACAGTTTCCATTTTTCCCCCATCTCTTAGTCTCAATCTCAATCTCTGTTTTCGCCCGTTCTCTATACCTACACATCTACACAACTGTCACTAGTATCGACGTTTTTCTCTCTTATTCCCTACTTTTTTTCTATAACACTTTTTGGCACGGAAAGATTGAAAAAAAAAAAAAAAATCAAGAATAGTACGTAATCACTGAGGTCTTAAATTTTTTTTGTCTTATACAAGAGTCAAGATCACGATGCTCGATTGCTCGCAGTGAATTTACTTTAGTGAGAAGCTGAGGGACTGAAATTGACTAATATAAGATGTCGCTTTCAGCTTTCACGTTTAAATAAACTGTAGGAAAATACCCCACGAACCATGGGCGGTTACAAGGAATTGTATTTCTCCCTCTCCTCCCATTTGAACACGTGCGTTAGAAAAGGACAGAAGAGGAGGCCAAAGTCACGTGATGCCCCCTTTGCTGTCCTTTTCTAACACATAAGTTCAAATGGAGGGAGAGAGAGAAAGAAAATTCTCTGTATCCGCCCATGCCACAAACACTTCAGCGGATCAAACTTAATCTGAGGGGGCTCCCAGAGACCCCATTATATACTCTGAGGGAAACCCCCAGACCCCCCTTTAATATTCTGGGGGAAACCTTAGACCCCCCCCCCCCTCAATAATATTCTGAGGGATATCCCCAGACCCCACTTTAAGGGTTAATTTTACAGCAAGCTATAGTTGCGGAATGTTCTTTGAATGTTTTTTTTTGTTTTTTGCGGAATGTATTTGAAATATTCTAATTTTTCCCTATGTTTACCCATTATACCCGTGATTTTACTAGAAAACCTTTTGTCCTCCATAACTTGCTTGAAATTGAAACTTTAGAAAAAAAAAAAAATAAAAAATGACCCTCTAAGGAATGTTATAAGGAACTTCTCCGCAAAATGTGGATGTATATGGACGATTGGTTCAAAGCAGTGGCGTAGCTTGCAATTCGGCAACGTTGTAATGATTCCATTTAAACTCATGAAAATATCGAACTATTGGATGTTCGGCGAACACCTTCGCATTCGACCTTTTACATGGTTTAAATGTACACATTACAACGTTGCCAAATGGTAAGCTACGCCACTGTAATCAAAAGTTATACCGGGATACAGACAGACAGCCATTTCTGTGCAATCGCAGTAATATACTTTCTCAATTTCTAACTTCTTTAGAGTGAGAAAGTAAAAAGCATCGACGTCAATGGGTTTATTGTAAAGTTTTGCAACAGCATTACGAAGGGTCAATTCCTACGTAAAATCGCGTAAAATTAACATCGAAAATATCGGAAAAGTCTCTGAATCCACATCGTAAACTCAATAAAAAATTTAAAAAAATTCGAAAGGTCGAATAAGCGTGTCAGTGTTAGAGCCAAACAGAAGGCGCCTCGCATCCAGTGGCGTCGCGTGCCATCTGGCAACAATGCAACTGCCCCATATAAACTCATTAAATATATCGAATTTTCCTTGTGCACTGTGCACCCCCTGAATTCGACCTTTTACAAGAGTTTAAATGGATAGATTACATTGTTGCCAAATTGCACGCGACGCCACTGCTCGCATCTACTTGCAGCTTTCTCAATGATGAACGATGAACCACTTTCCGCAGCCAAAAACTTGCACCCTGTTTGAAAGGGGGCTAGGGCTGAATCAAGTTAAAACCAGAGACCATGCAGTGTTTCCGGTGAATCGCTACATGACTGCAGGCTGATTTTGAACAATGGGTCGATCTGTTGCATACTTTTGCTACAGCAATATAAAACCTTGATTCTTATGTAAAATTCGGCAAAATAACGATGCGCACAAAAACGTTCAAAATCACTCATTAACTCAGGAAATCACTTCAATTTCAAACAGCCCGCGTTACACTAGACACTATTTGCACCGGTATACCCTGGTAAAAATGACGACTAACCGTTCCAAAAACGACTATAAACATAGTTGGCCAACTATGGATTTATAGTTGGCCAACATAGATTATAGTCGGCAACTATGTTTATAGTCGTTTTTGGAATAGTCGTATAGTCGTCATTTTTACCAGGGTACTACTGCATAGACGGAACCACCGTGGATATGTAAACAACCTCGTAACTACAAATGATGGAATTTCTTTCTTAATACGTGAAATATAAGCTGCATTTGCTGTCTGGTCTTTTCGATTTATCAAAGATTACAAAGGAGTATAAGAAATGTACGCATCTAAACGAAACATTCCAATGTTTATAATTTCTGTTCATGTTTACATAAGCGAGATGGTCCATCTATGAGTTATAAGTCGGTGATATAGTGTCTAGTGTAGCGCGGCTAGTTTGAAATGGAAGGTATTTTCTGAGTTAATGAGTGGATTTTGAAAGTTTTTAATGTGCGCATCGTTATTTTCGCCGAATTTTACGTTAGAAACAATGAGTTGTATTGATGTAGCAAAAGTACGCAACAGACCCATTGTATCGCGATGCCGTCGAATCAATAATCGAGTACGTTTTATTCTTACGGTTTGTGTCATTCCGATTGAAATCCTTCCATACAGATGACTCCAGAGCTATGTGAACATATCGTAGAGATTGAAGGGTTTAAATCGCGGAATGGAACCTTTCGTAAAAAGGCACCGCACCCATAAGAAGAAAACATACTCGATACGAATAAGATACGACCATTCATAATCAGCCTGCTGACCTGTTTACTTGGATCATGTCTGGCATTTTCTGTCATTTAAAACAATCAATTAAAATTATATTCTGGCTCCTCGACGCTATGTGACGCAGGGGCGGCTCGTGCAACTGGCAACAATGTCATCCCTCCATTTGATTGCATGTAACAATCGATTCGAAAGTGAAGCAGCGCTTCACCAACAATCGATTGTTAAACATAGATTTAAATGGAGTGAAGACATTGTTGCCAAATAGCACAAGCCGCCACTGATGTGACGCCGCGGCATCGCTTATGCATTAGTAACTTGCGTTCGCGTTCCCATAGTTCAATACTTCAATCGTTCATAATGAATGACGCTCAACATAATAAAGACTCGACATAAAATGTGAACAAACGCAGTTTTTCATTCCAATGTTTTCATATTTATCTCATTAAAATTGCGTTCGCTCAAAATTGCTATATTTCAAGTGGTGAACATTATTGCAATGTTACTGAAAAATCTAAATCATAGAACACGTCACATTTAATGGAAACTGTAGCAACTTTGCTACAGGCTTATTATAGGTCAGTCGCACTGTCAACAGAATTGACTTCTGAAGCTTGATTCTTATAGATTCTGCCGAGAAAATAACAATGAGTTTTGTTCCATCGAAATCCGTTCAGAAATAAGCGAGATATATCCATTTGAAAATGACGACATTATTGCGTCATTTCGTCGTCAGGTTTGGACCGACTTGCATATTTGCACTACAGCTATGCAGACCTGTGCAGTGCTGCCAACCACTTTGCCAACTCACGAAAGCTAGCCGCCATATTTCATTTCATTGTTTATGTTCGTAGTTGTTGCTGTGTCCGTGGCTATAGCGTTATCAGAGTGTGTTTTATTATTGTTTATCATCTATTCAAGGTAAAAATTGACGGATTTTAAAGTTAAATAGTTTGAAATTTCGTCGTTCTTTTTAAAATAACTCATCACAGCATCACTGCGCGCTTGGTGGAAATATACACGGGTGGCGGACAATGGCGGCCGAAAACGACGAAATGAAGCAATAATGTCGTCATTTTCAAATGGATATATCTCGCTTATTTCTGAACGGATTTCGATGGAACAAAACTCATAGTTATTTTCTCGACAGAATCTATAAGAATCAAGCGTCAAAAGTCGATTCTGTTGACAGTGCAACTGACCTATAATAGTTGATTATTTTGTGGTAAAACTCTGTAAAAATGACGATTATCGCACTAAAAAAATCACGAAATCCGCACTCCCAAACTCAAAAAATGCTTTCAAATGCGAGACCGTAATGGCGGCCGTTGCCGCCGATTACATTGGGTTTTCCTATCTCAATCAGCTCCATCCTCACGAGGTGTTCTCGTGGCACCACACAAGAAGAAGCATAAATGGGTCTGTTGCACACTTCGGCTACAGCGTTTTAAAGTATCATTTCCTATGTAAAAAGCCGAGGAAATTTCAATGGCAGCATCAGAAATCACTAAAATTCAGTAATAAACTCACAAATTGCGAAAAACACTAGACACTATTCACCCCTGTATCTTTCCACCACGTGCACGATATTTCGCGAAATTAGCGCGGCACATTCAAATAATCACGGCCGACTGTCATCACAGCTGACTTCATAAACAAATAAACAGTAAACACTGACGGCGTCTGCTCGAATTCTTACGTTTCAATATCCTCAATTCCTCACAAAAGGTTGTGAAAGGTACGGAGACCGACATTTGTGTCGAAAACTTATCAAAATGAAACAATAACACACAGGAGTTCCAAGGATGATGATGAAAGTTGGAGTCATACTTGGAACTCCTGTGTGTTATTGTTTCATTTTGATAAGTTTTCGACACAAATGTCGGTCTCCGTACCTTTCACAACCTTTTGTGAGGAATTGAGGATATTGAAACGTAAGAATTCGAGCAGACGCCGTCAGTGTTTACTGTTTATTTGTTTATGAAGTCAGCTGTGATGACAGTCGGCCGTGATTATTTGAATGTGCCGCGCTAATTTCGCGAAATATCGTGCACGTGGTGGAAAGATACAGGGGTGAATAGTGTCTAGTGTTTTTCGCAATATGTGAGTTTATTACTGAATTTTAGTGTTTTCTGATGCTGCCTTCGTTATTTTCTCTGCTTTTTACGAAGGGATTAATACTGTAAAACGCTGTACCTAGCCGAAGTGTGCAACAGACCCATTGTCGTAAGATTTAGGCGGCAACGGCCGCCATTACGGTCTCGCATTTGAAAGCATTGTATGAGTTTGGGAGTGAATTTCTAGATTTTTTAGTGAGCTAATCGTTATTTTTTCAGGGTTTCCCCCCATATTCAACTCTCAATTAGCCTGAAGCAAAAGTTTGCAACAGCTCCATTACACGAAAAACGGCTGCGCTGATCAGATTACAGCAGAGGCGGAGAGGAAACGTGCTGCAAGTCTTCGATTTTACAATAAGCTTCGCACTTCCAGCAGTTTTCCTAATTACTCCCATCGAGAATTGTTTTCTCATCGCGAAATTGGAAATGAGAAAAAAGGAGAGAGCAAAATAACAAAGAAGGAAGAGAAATTAATAATCGGAAACAAGCGGGGGAACGGAGAAGGTAAATAAATAAAATTGTTGGCATGCAGAGTGTTGATTTGTGTGCCTCGGAAGACTGCACGCGACTCTACAGTAAATAAATGACAGTCATGGGCTCGCGCGTTCGCTAACACGTGAGCACGAATCTGAGCGCAGGATCTGAGAACAGGAAATTATTCTATTCAGTTTTTTCTTGGAATGTCATGGGAGAGAAAAATTTGTTGCGTAAAATACCTCGAGAGTAGACATCTATAATACTCCATATTGACATCACAGATTCATACAAATTATAACTATATGAATCATTAAAACTTTCGTGTAAATGGAAAAACAATAATTAAGCAAATTTTAATTAAAAAATTATTAAAATTCCCGTCTTTTGGATGGGCTGGATATGAACGGAAAACGATGATTGGTGGAGACGAGTGAAGTGGTTGCCAAGTCTAATTGAAATACGGAATTCTATTATATTTTTTATATGATGCTCAACAGAGGCATAGATAAGAATTTTGCAGCCCCCAGCGAGATTCAAAGTGGCGCTGCCTACTTTACTGCCCCAACCCGTGCTCAACCCCCCCCCCCCCCCACCCAACGAGGAAAGTGAAAGACCCAAGTGAAAGATAGGTGTAGTAAATAGGGCTCTTGCAAAATTTTGCTGTGAGCAAATGAATAGTCCATTCTGGTGTAAAAACCAGCAAAAATCACCCTGAGAAAGTTTAAAATTCAGTAATAACCCACATAACTACATAAATGGCAAGATCGTAATGGCGGTTCGACGCGGGTATCATGGGAGATTCCCATCTAATAGGCCACTTTCTCTTTGGAAACACAGAGGTATATCTCAATTTAGATAGGAATCTCCCATGATACCTGCGTCGATCCGCCATTAAGCTCGATTCTGAGAGTGAATTTCGTGATTTTTTAGTGTAGTCATCGTCATTTTTACAGGTTTTATGTAAGAATCAACTCTTCAATCCCGTGCAGCAAAAGTTCGGAAGAGCCCCATGGCCCATTGCTGAAACTGCTGATTGCCTAACGTTTTGCAAATGTGTGTCTGTCTCCTTCTCACGACTCACGTAGGAGTTTTTCCCTCAAAAACCTGGCCAAAAATATTTGCGAACTATATTTGCGAATATTTTTCTTGAATATTTGGAAATCGATTTTGGTTAATTTTCCGATTTAAACTCAAAACTCCTATTGCACGGTTTATGGTTGGAAAAGGCGTAAAAATTAAGAATTTTGGCTCAAACCAAAGGTCGCTAGCGCATTATTTTGCCGTGTTATTGACACTTATTCTATAAAAAAGGCTTGACTTCAAACTGCTGCCTAAAAAAATGGGCAATTTCTTGCAAGTTTTGACTGTTGGAGCAGTTGCCTAAAAAGGTCTACTTTAACCCCCTTGTTGTGGTTATGCCTGGTTTTGCCCGGAACGTATTCAAAATTGACTGTTAAAAAGATAGTGCCTAAAATTAGAGATTTTTTCATGTCCATTTTGTAAAAGGTCAAAAATGCACGGAAAAGAAATTGTTGCCATCAAAATGAAGCACATACCATCTAAAACAACGTCCATAATCGCTGAAATGTTTGGATGCACCAACGCTTGTCCTTGATGGAAAATGTTGACTGATTAGTAACAGCGCTTCGAGCGGTGAACAACTGCAGGTGCGTCGAACGCTCAGTTCCACGTTGTCCCCTAAACAGTAGATAAACGTAGATGTTCCGACACATCTATTACGTAATAGAGCGGTTACTTACCTCTCAAAAACCATCAATACTTTTTTTTTTTTTTTTTTTTTTTTTTTTACGACTTTTCAATTTTCCGTTTTTGGCCAGGTTTTCGGGTCAAATACTCCTACGTGCGACTGATTCATCCTCATAATCATTTTCTCTACGCCGCTCAAATGGCATACATACGGTTGGAATGGGGTGGTGGGCTGCGCCTCGTTTCAATAAGTAAAAAATAGAGTGTGAGAAAGTTTTGAGAGAGGAGAGTGGAGAGAACACGAAGGCAGAGGTTGGAAGGGTTTCGGTTGGAAAGGGGCGCCTCTAAGTTCTTGCACATACGCATGGACTGGACGCCATGCGAAAAGCTGAAACTGGCCCTGAATCTGATTATAATAATTCTTGTTTGTTTATACATCTACCTAAAGCCCAACGACGGCGCTCTTAATCGCATTCGATTTTTTGCGCCCATTGGACCCTGCGCCCCCCCCCCTCCCCAACACGGGGGCTCCGGGGGCGCTATAGTATCTATCTACGCCACTGATATGCTCAAGACCATGATCTAACTACACAGGTGAGTCAATCCGGTGGACGAGTTTCGGTGCGATCTGTGCAACCTCCGCTCGTGACGTATAGCTGCGGCGCAGTTGAAGAGCGGGTGTTCAAATCTTCTGGGACAAGACCCTTTTTCAAGTGCGAATTATAAACAACTTGCGACATTATAAAACTTAGTTTTTGTGACCCAAAGGTGGCCCGGCTCCAAAGGTGGCCCACCCCAGCTTATTTCAGTTAATTACACGAATTGACGATAGCGTTAGTACTGAGTAGCAGCTAAAAAAGCAGCTGAGTAGCTGAATGCTATCGCTTCTCCCACTCCAAAAATCAAGAGCATCGGGCGATTCAGTTGGCGCGGAACAGTGCAACGTCCATTTTCGCAGGTCTTCAGCTAATTTTCACGGAAGTAAACAATCGTAAAAGCTAAGCCCTTCAATTGATTCCACCTTTGACTTTCAAATCATCATAATCATTATAATTTCTGGTGTAACTAGGGTCTAGATTCCATTTTTGAACGATAAAATATCATTTGAATACTTATTAATGAAATTTAAAAGGGGGTGTCCATCTTTAGATGCATCAAAAATATTTGGGGTGGCCACCTATAGGTGCATGTTTTGCGCGAAGTCAAAACTCTACTTTTTTTCAAACGCAAAAAAAACCTCAAAAACAAGCAAATTTTAAAGAAATGAAATTAACGTATGATAGCCAACTGTCTGAATAGTAAATTGACATATTTAGTTTTTTTTTTTTTTTTATCTCTCATGACTTATACGTGCATATTGGCCCCAAGCATAGGTATGGCCACCTTTGGGTCACTTACCTTATAGTTTTGTTACACCCTGTATGTAGGGGAGATTTTGAGCTCGCTAAGTCTCTTTGGTTCGAGGAATACTTGTTCACAGCATTTAATATGAAAATCACAGTTTCCAACAAATCAATCTTGCAAAGTTGTTGCGTTTGTCGAACAATAGATGCCACCTCTATACAAGTGGGTGACTTCAGTCGACCAAACATATCAGATAGGCGCGGTTTAGACTGCTCATGAGATCAGCAATACTTATTTAGTTTAGTGAATTTAAAAGGACAAGCATGCAATTTCCTTTCAATTGAGTTAGGCACCAAATTTTACGATCTAATTACACGGCAAAAAAAGAGATTGCGGTAGAATTTACCATCTTTATATCTGATTTTGGAGTCCGTTATCAAGTATGGTAAAGAGCTTGATTCAAAATGGGGGTTTTTCTCCCCCCCACCGATTTTCCTGAAACTTTGTATTTTGATAGTACTTGATAAAAGTAGTCTTTTTTTTCAAATAATTTTTTCCAAAAATAATTAGGGGGGAGTTACAGTGTTGCAAAGTCGCACCTTTCAAAAATTCATAACTTTCGCGTAAATCGTCCAATTGAAACGCGGTTTTCACCAAAAGATGCGGATTGTAAAGCACTTTCATGCCATTTAAACGGAATTCAATTTCAATAATTTTTGACTTAGTTATCGTCATTTTTGTGATTTTTAGGCCACTCAAAATCTACTTAAAGTGAAACAAAAAAAAATGGTATTTTTTTATTTTGACCGGGTCAAAATATGTTATTCCTCTTTAAATTCTGCGTAAAATGAGCCCAAGCAGAATGCAGGGCGATTTTTACTTTCTCATTCTAATGAAATTAGAAAAATTGAGAAAGTATTGCGATGGCGCAGAGATTTTCAAGGTATTTTGTTGCGATAGTTGGCCTCTCACGACAAGTCAATCATGATTTAGTCAAAGTAATGGCCTCTCATCATGTCTAGAACAAAGCCCCCCCCCCAAACGGACCGTTCTAGAACATAAAAATGTATGGAGTGAGGTATTGCAGGCAATCTGGCAACGCTGCATTAAGAAAATTTAAACCTGTGAAAATAATCGAACTATTGAGGGATCACAGAACTCTCGCTCAAATCGAAAATTTACAAGAGTTTAAATGGTTAGAAATGTAGCGTTTCTAGATTGACGTGACACCGCACGCGCGAAAAAAGAGCGTGAACCCATACCAGCGATGAAACAGAAATCTTAACCTGTACCCCCTCTTCTCCCTACCTAGGGTCAAGTTTCGACCGGAGCGGAGACAGCTGCGCATACCAGCGGATAGTGATGAAAAGAATTTGCTCAGTCCGCATACACATATTCTTCCCACGCTCGAAACAAGAAGCGAGAAGACTTGCTCTACTCTTGGTGCAGCTGCACAAACCAGCGGAATCTGAGTCAGCCGTTTCCTCGAAACAGGATAAGATAAGACTTGCTCAACTCTCGGCACAGCTGCGCATTCCAGTGGAATCTGAGTCAGCCGATTTCTCGTAACAGGAGAAGATAAGACTTGCTTGCTCGACTACTCGACAAGAATCGCCGAACTCCCCCCCCCAAATATTTTTTATGATCTCAATGGTCAGGTCTTATCGAGATGTAAACAAACCTGAGAGAGGGGGGGGTACCCCCTCCCCTCCGTTCTCGAGTAATCGGAGGAACAAAAATTTTTACCGTCTTAAATTAAATAACGTCTTGAAGGACTTCTAAGAATGTCAAGGGGGGTAACCCCCTCCCCCTCCATTCTCGAGTAATCGGAGGAACAACAATTTTTACCGTCTTAAATTAAATAACGCCTTGAAGGACTTCTAAGAATGTCAAGGGGGTAACCCCCTCCCCCTCCATTCTCGAGTAATCGGAGGATCAGCACAGTTTTACTATCTTAAATGAAAAACTCCCTCGAAAACATGCAGAGACAAACATTCGTAAAATGAACAGAGATTCCAACCATCGAAGTTCTAAAAACACAAACCCCTTTCCGTCCCATGCAACAGTGTGACCTTCAACAGGTTTCAACCTGTACCGACGCAGCTGCGGAAGCCAGCGGATTGCGAGAAGGCAAAACCATAAGAACAGGAGAAGATTTCACAAACGTGAGTCAAATCATGTTTCAACTAACACAGAAATCACTGCGCAGAAACCGAAGCTAACAGGAACAGATTCTTGGAAGAGAGACAAGTGTAAGTTTCAACTGGAGCCGTGGCAGCTGCGCATACCTGCGGTATCTCTCGATAAGGAAGCAAAGAGTTTGCTTAGTAAAACTAGAGGTAGTTTCAGAAGTGTAGGCGGACCTATACCGATAATCTTTGGAATTTGTCAACATTATTTCTGATATTACTCGATGAAAGTTAATGAAAATGAAATTGAGTGTTCACTTTTCAACGAGGAACACTATAAACGCAAAAAAAACAAAGTCAGAAGCAAGTTTGGTTTCATTTTAAAGGAATTAAATTTAAAAATTCGCCAAAGATTATGATTTAGGTCCGCCTACTCTTCTGAAACGAGCTCTAGAGAGGGGTACCCCCTTCCCCTCCCCTCAAAAGGTATGAGGGGGGGGGGGGTAAAACATTTTTACTGTTGCATTTTTCTGATGACGTCGAGTTAAGATCAAAGTTATGGCGACGGGGTACCCGCACTCTAACCGTTGCGGAGATAGCAAGGGTGAAGGTTGCGCCATTGCGCGCAATAGTGGTGTCGATTGAAACAAACATCTGGAAACACGTTTCATCTTGTTTGAGAGTGATGCGCTAAAGGCTAAGCGGCGGAATGTCCAGAGGCGGATCGTCCAGAGGTGAATCGTCCAGCGGCGGATCGTCCAGCGGCGGAGCTTCCGGTGGCGGATCGAAGGTTTATGGAGTTGCCGATTTAATGTAACCCAACTTTATGTTCTGGAACGTTGCAGACTATTCCATCATCTCCCATTCTCTCCCATTCTCATTCACCGTTGATTATTCAAGTTGAAACTTGACTCGTTCAAGATTTTACATGTATTTTGATTTGTTTTAATTGGATCAATGTATCGTTCTAGAACGTTCTAGATGCTCCATACCCTTCATGTGCATTCCATCTGACTAAATGGAACGTTCCAACTGACTTGATGGAACGTTACAACTGTCTTGATGGAACGTTCCAATGGACTTGATCGGACGTTCCAATTGACTTAATGGATCGTTCCAATTGACTTAATGGATCGTTCCAATTGACTTAATGGATCGTTCCAATCGACCGAATGGAACGTTCCTATTGCCTTAATAGATCGATCCGATTGACTGAATCGAACATTCCAATTGACTTAGTGGGGCGTTCCAATTGACTTAATGGATCGTTCCAATCGACCGAATAGAACGTTCCAATTGCCATAATAGATCGTTCCGATTGCCTGAAGCGAACGTTTCAATTGACTTAGTGGGGCGTTCCAATTGACTTAATGAAACGTTCCAATTGACTTAAAGGATCGTTCCAATTGACTTAATGGATCGTTTAACTTTGAGAAAAAAGCTACCGTCTAGTCTGGAAGGAAATAGTGTGCCTAGTTAAAAATACATCTTTCAAACGTCGTTAATGATGGAGGGAAAATATAAATAAAAAAGACCCAAGAAAGGTTAAGAAATTAATTTCAAATTTTATTAAGTAAAGAAAGTATTACAGTTATAAAGATATTATGAATACATTGTGAAATTCTAGAACATTCGGAATAGGATTGAAAATCATTCATCTGATCCTTTTGACAACCCCAGATAGAGATTGCTAGGAATACATGACATCATGAACGAGAATAGCATAAGCTGAGGTGTTCTTGGGGAAATTCTCATCTGCTTCCAATTCGATTTGAATGTCAAGTGGGCCCGGTTTGATGATGTCTTCATAGAGGCATTTCAGTACAAAAATTGGGTTCTCTTCCTTAAACTTGCGCATCGTCAAGGGGGGTTCGCACAACTTCTCTCCTTTAGAAAATCCCGGGATGAAGTCCAGGTAATTCTGATAAAACTGTAAGAAATCATCCTTGGCAAAATCTTGGTTCATATTCTCGTAAGGTAAGGCAACACTGTTCAAGTGCACCCTGATCGAACGCAGACGAACATGATCGAACTTCCCAGCGTCTTTCATCTCCTCGTCCATTCGCCCTGTCTGGAATAATACGATTATCCAGGCTGGAGCTTCGACGTTGCTGGTGGTCATCAATTTCCATGTCTCCTTACCATTGGGTGGTAGTTGTGGGTACGCGTGCGTTTCCCAGCTACGAAAACCTATTTGAAAGGAGGCATTGTTCTTGACTCGATCCAACAACTTCTTTTCTGGACCCAAATTGTATTTTACTTGAGGCATCATCCAATTGACCTTGGTAAGTTCGATCGAAACGGCGTCCTTTTCAATTTTGTCGCCGATGATGTAAGCGTTTTGTCTGTTCTGGCTCGAATTAGTACCAGTTCTTGCTTCAAACGGATAATACAGTCTTTGAAATCGTTGGCGAATCCAAGCAATGCACCCAATGGGATTAGAGTGCGGAACGAACCATCCGTTGCGTTAATGAGCGGTGAACCCCACCCAGCGATCTCGAGTGCAGAGGTCTCATCTTTAGTGCATGTAAGTAAGGTCTTGGTGGTACTAGTGACTCCAACATGGCGCGATCTGTCAATCACTATGCCATTCAATTCGTAGCGAACTTGGTCAAAAAGAAATGCGAAAGCATTGTTGATCAACGAGGCTTTGTCTTTAATATCAGTATCCATACCATCTCGAGATCTGAACTTGAGCTTTCCTTCAATGTAGAGTTTCGAATCACCTGGAACGGTGTAGAGATCTTGACTGTTCACTGGAATGCGGATCTCATCGTTATTTTTGAATGTAGCGATGTAAGGTTGGTAAGTATGGTACTGGTAGTACTTGATTTCCTCAGAATTTTCCATGGTTAATTTCGACCGTAAATCACAGAGTAGCCCAACTGTTGCAATAGTCTCACGTTGTGGGGAGTTAAACGTTTGTTCAATGAGGAAGACAATTCACGACTGATAGGTTCCCGCGAAAGCATCCCTTATTTATAGTCTTCAGTTACCCATATTGTAAGAATTTATTCGGTCACTGATTTAATGTGCAATCGGACGGATACTTGTTCTCCTGCAAAATCGACCGGTCTGCCGTCTTGATCCACTATACTAATCTGCAAACGATCGATCATGATCGTATTTATACGATTGTAGATGATGTTCCGCGGAGACAGCGCCATCTTGTATCCGGGTGGAACAAGTGGACTGAAAGCGAATATCGTGTGGGCGACTCCTCCGTTTACGTAACTTCCGGTTGCCAAATTGCACTCGATGCAAATTACATTGACAGAGGTTATGTTCACTGGTTGCTGAGACGTGTGCCAGACATTCGGTGCATACACTCCCTGCTCAAATCCTAGCATGGGTCCGATCGATCCTGATCCTCGAAAATCCACCGCGTATTTGCAACGGAGCTCGCACTTTAGAGTATTTTTATTACCTCTCAGTTCGATTGCATCGGCTCCCAACTCGTTCTTCAGAAACAATTGGATAGCATCGATCTCGTATGCTCCGCGTGGTATTCGAATCTGCATTGCTATTCCATCCTGATTTGCGTATCGGAAGATCTGATTCGTGTGATTCACATTCGGGATCGAATTGTAGGCAACAAATTCCACCAATCCGATATAATGACTCTTCTGTGAGTCGAGCAAGACAGGAGGTGCAAAGACACACTCTAGCACGTTGCTACGTCCAGTCAGCAAGATAGTTTCACTCATTTTGACGAATTAATCCAGTAACGCGTTGCTTTTATAAGGAAGGCCAGGCACAAGTGTCCACAAATGACCGTATCAAAAGATTGTTCCGCATCGTAGATGTATTCCACCGATGAACTTCCACGAAGGTGACGCAACAATTCACTAGGTGGGTCAATATCACCGAAACTATTGTAATATAATGTTCGATCATCCTGTTTACTGTAGGCGTTCCAACGTGTGCCGTGTCCCCGGTCATTGTCCAGATTGATGATGGCGTACTCGGTGTTGTTTCGCGGCGGACCTACGCGGGCTATGGAAGCACGCGCGGAGACGCCCAGGAAATCTGGGTCTCTCAAAGCTCTGACGGCCCGCCTCAGAATGCTCTCGCAGAGAGGAGCGCGGGGCCCCGCCCCGCGCTCAAAAGTCTGCAGGCCTGCTCTTCAGAAGGGGGTCGCGCCTTGAAGGGCCGGGGTTTGCAGGGGCCGAGGCTTGCAGGGGTCGATCCTTGCAGGGGCCGAACCTTGCAGGGCTCGATCCTTGCAGGGGTTGACCCCTGCATTTTATTACCTCTTAGTTACAGCAAGATAGTTTCACTCATTGTGACGAATTAATCCAGTAACGCGTTGCTTTTATGAGGAAGGCCAGGCACAAGTGTCCACAAATGACGGTATCAAACGATTGTTCTGCATCGTAGTTGTATTCCACCGACGAACTTCCACGAAGGTGACGCAACAATTCACTAGGTGGGTCAATATCACCGAAACTATTGTAATATAATGTTCGATCACCGTGTTTACTGTAGGCGACCCAATGTGTGCCGGGTCCCCGGTCATTGTCCAGATTGATGATGGCGCACTCGTTGCGACAAGGAGGGTCCAGGCGTGAAATAGATTCACGCGAAAAAACTCCTAGAAAGTCGGGAATTTTCAGCTTTTGGGCCGCTTGTCTTAAATCTACGTCAGATAGGGGGTTTCCTTGGCAATTTTTCGATTAGTTTGAACGATCGGTCCCTGGGAAAGGAGACAGGTAGAGTCCAAACCCCGATCGATGAGGGCGTAAAAAGAGTCCCTTGCCAACTCGAGTGGGTTTTTTGTCGCTCGCTATCGCGGTTTGTATCTTTCGGATGGCCGGATTGATGGATCGAGATGGAAGACCAGCACGGATGAGAATAGGTTTTAATCCGTTTCCCGTTGACGGTATTGGAATCACTCGCGGTGTTATTTTCGGTAGTTTCTTCTTCTTCGTCTAAGTCTTTGTCTTTTTCTTTTCGAGACCGGATCCGGTCAGTCCTGCGGTCCCATTGCAGTGACATTTTCCAGCGCTCGGTTTGGTCCTTTTTTGCTTTTTTGCATCCGGCGCCGAGTTTGGTCTTGAGTTTCATCGCACTAGTCACAGCGTAGGCTGCTGCGCGCTCACCAAAAGACGAATCTCCAGCCTTGACCCTTTCCCAAGCTCTCTCAGCCAGAACCTTGTCCGCTTTATTGCGATTTTCCGTATCCGAGTATTCACTGTAGGCGATGTCGTGCTCTTTGCAAGCGTCGTCCAATTTGTTGATTCCTGGATCACCACGGGCCAACCTGGAGGCTAATTTGGTCCCGGGTCCGCAGTAGCGATATCCACCGGGTAGATGAGCTTCGAAAGGGAGCCAGTCGATCAGTTTATTAACGATTCCTTTGCCTTTGACAGGACGATCACGCTTTTGACGTCGTTTCGCTGACATCTCTTGCACAGGTCTGATTTGTCAAGAATCTTACACGCGTATTTATACCTCTGAGCCGTCTTGCTCCAGCTCTTTTTCGTTTTTCTTTTCAGAGTTTTCGGGTTGGTCAAAGTCAGGAGAGTACGACCTCGATTACTTGTCTTTTTTCGAATCTTGTTCAATCTTCGCATATGATTCACGGTCTCTTTTGTAAATATTTTCTTGAAGAACTCGTGACTCCCGTCCAAAACCCAGCTCCTGTTTGTTGCAACTTTTCTCCGCGATCACGGACAGTCAGTTTTTGTTTCCGCCTACGACCTTGAGATTTTCGCTTGCGCACGTGCTTCTGCTTCGCCATCTTGATCACAACTGAGCCTTTACCCTCATGTGACGACCTATAAATAGGAGGTGCATTGTCGGATCGGTATCATTTATCAAGATGAAGTTCGAGCAGCAGCGCAAGCGATTGAAAGTAAAAAACGCAGATCCTCCGCTAAACGGGAAAGGCATCGGAAAACGACGACATAGCGATCTCTCGCCGGACCTCATCAGATGTATCATATGCGGACCTTCCAACTGCGGCAAAACAAACGTTGTGATTTGTCTCCTCAAGGACGCCAACGGATTGAAATTCAACAACATTTATCTCTATTCAAAAACACCTTTCCAACCTAAATACGTGGTGCTGGGTAAAACCATCGAACAAATCGAGGGTCTCGGATATTTTGTGTTTTCTGAGAACGTGGAGATAGTAAAACCGGCCGATGCCTTACAAAACTCTGTTTTCATCTTCGATGATGTAGCTTGTGACAAACAGGATGTCATGCGCGAATATTTTAGCATGGGTAGACACAGTCTCGTTGATAGCTTCTATCTCTGTCAGACTTACAGCAGGATACCGAAGCAATTGATCCGAGACAATGCCAACCTCATAGTGATATTTAAACAGGATGAACTTAACCTGAAGCACATCTATGATGATCACGTGACCACAGATATGACCTTCAACGAGTTCAAGGAGATGTGCGCCGCTTGCTGGCAAGATAAGTACGGATTTCTAGTCATTGACAAAGAAAGCGACATAGATAAAGGTCGGTACCGCCGAGGGTCGACACGTATATAAAAAGGTGAGCAGAAGCGATCCAGAATACAGTCGTCTCTCAACCCTCGAGTAGAATGGAACATTACGACGATATCGTGCGTGCTCGCGAGGCCATCAGGAAGAAATTCAATGCTTTAAGACGGGGTGAGTCGGAAACTTTGCAGGCTCTCGAAAAACAGCTGAAACCCATTGCCGAACCCCTGCGTGAGATAGTGCGGATGAGAAAAGGAGAACATACTCCACTTTCCGAAGTGAAAAAGGAGGAGATGCAGGAATTCAAGCTGGAAAACGTTTCCGATGAAGAAGGAGAGGCCTTCCAATCTTTCGACACTGCGAATGATTCTAGTTTAGAAGATAATGTGCAAGCATACGTAGATAAGAAGTTTGGAAAACTTGTGGGACCCTATTTCCATCGTATGATTAAAGAAAGCTCTGACGGGAAAAGCAGAAAAAGTGAATTTGATCACCTCTATGGTATCCGACATGGAGGTGGTACGGTTGGAGAATGGATGATAGGAAACAAACCGGTATCGTTTGATGAAAATGACAATCTATCCATTGGAGACGAACCTTTCGGTCAAGTTACTACAGGATTATTAGAGTTGCTTTTCATGAAAAAACCTGCTCAGTACACCACTCAGGAATTGAACCAATACAAGGATATATTGGAGAAAACAAACGCGCACAGGCAAGCCTACTTTCCTGAAAATGCAATAAATTTCAACAATTCGAAAAAGTATAAGGATGTGATTCGTCAATTGTTCCCGCCAAAAGCAAGCAAGAAAAAGAAAGGTGGCACCCTGTTTGTACCCCTGACGTCGCAAAAAACATACATATATTGGGATGATCCGAATGAGCTGGTGGAACGCTTAGCGTTGCTCATTGCATCAAAAGAGGCTGGTAACACGGGATTGGACCGCGAGATCCTCAGTATTGAAGAAGAGCTCCGCGAAGGAGGTTATATAGCGTGAACGCAAGGTCTACACGTCAGAAGAATGAGCTCAGTCGACAAGTTTGAACGCTCATTGCCATCTGGTGAGAGCGATACGATCACAGCGATAGTGAGTGCTCGTGGAATGTCAATAGATGAAGGTCACAACTACGACGCGGATAACAAACGAATCAAAAACTTGGACGAACCTAAAGACGACACTGACGCTGTTAACCTAAAGTGGGTTGAAGAGCGACTCCGAGAATTGAGACTCCAGGTGGAAAAAAGCGTATTAAAAAGTCAAGAGTCATCTGTTGATGTTAAATATCTCGATAATCTACCTGAAACTGGAACACAGTACACGATCGGTTATTAGGAATTATGCCTCCCTCATTCTTGAAACGGGCCGTGGTAGATGAATTGCATAAACCTGCTCGACGGAATTACCCTCGACGTAAAGTCAGAATCTATGGCTTAAACGACCTATGGCATGCTGATTTAGTCGAGATGATTCCCTATGCTCGAGTCAACAAAGGCTACAAATACCTGCTCACAATCATTGACACGTTCTCGAAATACGCTTGGGCTGAGCCAGTAAAATCAAAGACGGGCAAAGATGTCACAGCTGCGATGGAACGCGTGCTAAGGAGAGCTACTCCACCAAAAAACCTGCAAGTAGATCAAGGCAAAGAGTTTTACAACCATCTCTTTGAAGACCTTATGCGGAGGCGAGGAATTAATATGTACAGTGTCTACAGCACCATCAAATGTTCGATCGGCGAGCGATTTAACAGGACACTCAAAACGAAAATGTGGAAGCGATTCAGCTTGCAAGGAAATTACAAGTGGATCGACATTCTCGATGAGCTAATGAGCGAATACAACGGTAGCGCTCATCGGACGATCGGTATGAAACCAAAAGACGTTACCAAGAAGCACGAAAAAAGCATCCTGCACCGTTTGAATCAGGAGGTAAGAAGTGTTGAGAAGGTGAAAAGACCTAAACTCAAAATTGGAGATCCTGTTCGTATAAGCAAACAGAAATCACTTTTTGAGAAAGGCTACACTCCAAACTGGAGCGCTGAAATTTTCAAAGTCACCAGGGTAAAAGCCACAAGCCCTATTACTTATTTGCTGGAAGATTTGAAAGGAAACCCCGTGAAAGGAGGTTTCTACGCAGAAGAGTTGCAGAAAACGAAACATCCGGACGTGTACTTGGTGGAGAAAGTACTGCGCAGAAGCAAGGACAAAGCCTTCGTCAAATGGTGGGGTTTCGATTCGAGTCACAACAGCTGGATCGGTGCTAAAAAGGTCGAGTAATTATACACCATCGTACCAATCATTCATGAACCTTCGAAAACGAATGACGTCGTTTCTATCATTGCTGTGTGTCATCGTCAATCTCATATTGTCACTTCACAACGTACACATCTTACTTCTCAACATTTATTCAACTCGGTATTATAACCTCTATCTCAGGAATATCCTGGAATTAATAATTCAGCATCAGTTGCAACTCGATCAGAAAGTGGGAGGAGCTACTGAAAATCCTGCAGAAACATGTTCATCACACCTCTCCAAATGCTATTCCTGATCTGGCTTGTTGGGCTAAACGTCTGTGACTCCGCCCCTTTGTCTAACAGCGAATTACCGGTGGTGGAAGAAGATGTAAACCATCAATTGTATAAAGCAGCAAGGATGTTTCACAAGTCTATAGGTCTATTGAAATCGTTCAGTGACAATAGTACGTTAACCTTAAAGTGCTCCGAAAGTAATTCGTCTACCTCCGGTACTCAATTAAACAGTTGGTTTTTGTGTGCATTTCTACTTTTGAACTTGCTAGGATTTACCGGTGGTGGGGTTTTACTGTACCGATACCGATCGGATTGTGGATTGAAACTCGACCTTGAAGGGTATAACGATGAGTCTCCAGGAGGAATATGCAAAAACTCATCGACTTCGAGAACAAGTTAGACCCTTGCTGCTCTCCATCGTTCGATTCAAACGGGAACGTTCTCATGAACTGTCCACAGACGAAAAGTATTTGGTTCGCCGCTGGATACTCATTCTTCAAGGCCTCGAGTCGCTGCCAGAGTATGTCGGTCACTATGTACTGTGCCCTTGGGCGTGAGTAGACGACCACCTCGACGGAATCATCGACTGTATGTGTCAAGAACCCTACAATATCGAAAAAGAATTCTACAAACTCTGCGAATTCAAAATAGTTTGTCCAAGATCAAGCAGTATCGACCACCGAAGCAGAGATTCTTCGATAAGTTCCAAGATTATTTCCAACTATAATAAACACCCTGATGTGTCACCCCCTCCCCCCTCCACCCCCACTTTTGCAGTTTCATTCAACGATCCGGTAAAATCAGTTATAAGTCATTCTAGATCCAAACATTCATCAGTGCAGTCTCCGATCTTTGTGCGTGCAGTTTATTCCTCTCTCTTATTATTTCAGTTACATTTCGAGTCCTTGTTTTTATCCACTATGACTTTAGAAGTTTTTCAAGGAATGGGTTACTACCTTGATTTACTTGAACGACTCGATGAAAACGTACTGTATTTGTTCTATCGGGAGGATAGAACTTGCTCTTGTACGCTTGAACGCTTAATCTACATTCACACAAATGACATTTCGGAAGACTTGAAACGGTTTCTTTACGAAGTGGCAGATTGTTCGGAATTTTTAACTGTCTCAGAGGAAAACAAGAAGGATTTCATAAAAAGGGCCAAGAAGGTCTTCAACACCTTTCCGGAACTAGCAAGACCAAAAACTCTACGAGAACTTCAAGAACTGTTGCCAAAACTGGATTTCGATCTCCCACATACGACTGAAGAACTGGATGATTTTGATAATTACCTTTTAGAAAATGATATCCTAACCGCCATCAAAACTTATTTCTCTGATTATTTCGTTCCTGATGATCGCAAATAAAATAATTCTGAAGTTCAAATCGTCAAATTTTGTGAAGTCCACCACTTTCTATAACCTTTCATGTCATTATTTTTCAATTAATAAAATCTAACATGTATTCTAATTAATAAATGTTTCGTCTGCTTACTTCTGTTTTTCCTTTTTAACCTCTCGAATAAATAAATACTTGGTTTCGTATTTTAATGAACGAAAGTATTAAAAGAAGGCTAGTGGTGGTAAGATATGGACATTAGGTAAGATTAGGTTAAGTTACAAGTAACCTATCCTCACCTAACCTAATGTTCAAGTGCTTCTTGCTAATAGCGCGCGGATTAAAATGTTGATGCGAGTCTTGACAAATTCTAAGACACGTGCGTCAGGAAGACATAGATATGAGGATAGGGGGAGAGCAAAGGTTGGGAGGGGAGGAGGTAAATCGCACTTTGCTATCTCCCTAACTTTTAGAGTGCGGGTACCCCGTCTCCATAACTTCGATCTTAACTCGACGACATCATAAAAATGCAACAATAAAAATGTTTTGCCCCCCCCCTCATAACTTGGGAGGAGAGGGGAAGGGGATACCCTTCTCTAGTTTTAACCATGTTATTTTAAGGTCGAGTCTTTAAGTCGATCGAATCGAATCTGCTGTGTGGGTTGATCCAGAACGTTCCAGAACGATCCATTGAACCGATTGGAACGATCCATTAATCCGATTGGAACGATCCATTGAACCGATAGGAACGATCCATTGAACCGATTGGAACGATCCATTGAACCGATTGGAACGATCCACAAAGACGATTGGAATACATATGGAGGATGTGGAGCATCTAGAAAAGTCTAGAACGAT